>RCHQ01000303.1:0-47370 GCA_003676415.1 Plasmopara muralis
AGCTTGTATGCTCATCTTCTTGCAAAGAAAATAGTATCGTAGATGGCCCATGTATGTGGGCCCGACGTACTATCTTATCTTAAAACAATGATTGGGGGTCAATATGAGGTTTAGAAAATCAGAAGCACAAAATACGCCGTCCGGGAATCGAACCCGGGGCATCTCGTTGGCAACGAGATATTTTACCACTAAACCAACGGCGCTTGCTCCAATCAAAGAGTTGCTTTTCAGCCTCACCAATTTGCACCGCTCAACTATAACGTAGAAGGCATTGATATGCATCTCACATCTTATTTTTGTCAGCAAATTGCTAATCACTGACATTTACACCCGTCTCAGGTATCAAGCGCTGTTCGTTTGACGAGCGTCCACTTATAAGCTTGTATGCTCATCTTCTTGCGAAGAAAATAGTATCGTAGATGGCCCATGTATGTGGGCCCGACGTACTATCTTATCTTAAAACAATAATTGGAGGTCAATATGAGGCTTTAAAAATGAGTAGCACAAAAGTTTGCCGTCCGGGAATCGAATTCTGGGCATCGCTAATAAGTTCTTAAGCTGGTGAATTGATGAATATGATAAATAATTAAAGTACGAATGGACTACGGCAAAAAAGTTTTTTTATAGAAAGGCTACAACACACATTGAAAATTGTTTGTCACCACACGCATGCAAATTGAGGTTGTCTGTTCACTTGTAATTGCTGAGGCCTTGTGCAAGCTAGCCACTTAGCTCCAGACAGTACGTGTCGGTAGCGTAGAAGAGGAGCCTCCAACAGGAATATTTGGCTTCGAAAGGTTTCCAAGGCTCCCTGACTTATTCAAAGACGTTACCTGCTGCGACAACCAATTGGGTTTTTCATTGGACTGAGCACGACCGTCCTCCACCGGCGCCAAAGCAGCGGCTGCTGCAGCTTCTAAAGTCGAAGGCTCAGACTCGGTCGTGGCCGATGGTTGAGCTTCAAGAACATTTATTTTGCTTTTCGTGTTTAAACGCTCTCCGTCGCTGCTCGATTTGCCAGGAGCATTAGCCGCATCTGAGCGAAAGGTGATCGATGCAGAATGATCGAAAGGCAGCCGTTCCATCACCAATTGGCTCGCAGTTGCAAACACCGGGACAGCTGCCGCAGCCTCACGAAGCTGAGCTTCCGAGAACTTACGCGGGGTCACAGTCGACTCTTTCACACCAAGAATCGGTCCCTTGTATTCGGACATTGTTTTTTGAATCGCGCGGCCTAGAGCATGAATGCATTGCACAACCTGCCCCAAGTTCGATTGGTTGTACAGGTCGACCGTTTCAAAGAGGTCAAACTCCGCGACACCAATACTGCGGCATGCGCGGACAAAGGCGCTGATATTTTCCATCTGCTTAAACGGCATGGAGGACATCTGAATCTTTGGAATCAGTCCCGGTTTAATCTTATTCATCATTTTGCACAACATGACGCCATCCTTTAAGCTGTCACCAAAATTTGTCAAAAGTTTCTCACCCAGCACGGCCTCAATCCATTCTCGAGCCTCATTTTCTGGCGTAGGTTCAGCAAGCGCGGCTACGCTTGTCAAGCCATGCATGGATGACGCGACTGCCTTGCCCTTTATAGACGTGGCATCCACCTCGTTAGTAAGCTCTGCCACCGTCGCATCAATCGGTACGTGCTTAGAAGGCGAATTTTCAGCCCCTGCCTGCGAGTCAAACGTTGTCAGACGATCTTTTTTTCGAAATTGAGACAATTGCTCAATCTTTTCGGCCGATGGAGGCGGCGGTGGAGGTGGAGCACGATACGCGCTCTGTGCGGCATCTGCACCAAGCATCAGTTTGTTCGTATGGGACGCCGTGTGGCGCTTCATGGTACGGAAGCTACCGAGTGTCTGTTGTGCCGGGACGTTCTTGCCGCCAGTAATTTGGTCCGATGTCCACGAGCGCTGGTTCTTGCTACTTTCCTTGACGCCCAGTGTGGGACCCTGAAAGTTGGGATAATTGCGCTGTACTGCACGCCCAAGAGCGAAAATGCAGCGTACCACGTTGCCAAGGTCTTTGAGTTCAAACAAATCGACGGTCTCAAACAAATCAAACTCGTTCACGCCCATGACGCGGCAAGCCTTGATAAAAGCCGACACATTTTCCATTAGCTTGAAAGGCATCTTGGACTTGGTCTCCACCCGCTTGATCACGCCCGGATGAATTTTGTTGGCCACGGTGCATAGGATGATACCGTCGCGTAGACCCTCACCAAAGTCTTCGCCAATTTCCATGCCTGATATGGTCTCGAGCCACTCGCACGCTTCGTCTTCCATGTCGTAATCGTAACGCTCGGCTGCTTTGCGTGCCAACTCGGCATCGAGGCCGTAGCCACCGCCACGGACTTTTACGGGTGCACGCATGGACATGAGGTGTGGGGTTTAAGCTTGTTCAATCAGTGCAGTCTGCGCTGAGATTGCAATTCGAGAGTGCCGACGACTCGAGAGAGTCGGTCGGACGGTACGGACTCGATCACCAGCTGGTAAGCGTAGTAATCACCACGAAAACTGTATTAATCGTAACTTTCTAGCGTCTCTACTATCACAAGCGGTAATTACTACTTGCGTGTTTTGGAATAAACCAATCAGCGCATTACGTGCAATTCGAGGCAGTGGTGGGCTGCTATTGTCAAAGCCAATCTCTACTTATTTGTGCTTAAAATGGACGGGAATAACTCTATACAGCTTTCTTTTCCGCACTCTTCCAGTGGTGACTAATACAACGAAACACAACGCCATCGTGTTTGCACCAATTATGGCATGTCTATAGGGCAATTAGTACGTTTGTCAGCGCTAGTGTACTGGAACGACAGCCCCCCAGATCAAAAGGTTCGGTCATCATGCTTTTGCTTGAGCAGACCCTACGTTTTGTTAGTATCTAGTGAGATGTGGCTAAGGCATTGCGGTGAAACTTTGTCTCTCGCCAAAGTTTTCGTACATATTCTTGGCCTTCGCTCATGAAATGTGTGCTGAATTTTAGCAAATGGCCTGCCTGCTTCATAAATGGATCGTCCAACACACGCTCCCTTACTCTAAGGCCTGCAAGGCGGTCAAGTCCGGAGCCCAAGCTCACTCAACCCTGGAGCGACTAAGGTACTCACGTGGAAGGCCCATTAATTTTTCTCCGGCACCAATTTCTCTCCGGGCTGAAGTACAAGCAAGCTATCGACAATATCCAGCTAAGTATCTTCATAAAAGGCCGAAGTTCGTTCTCTTGCCAATTTTGTCTGACCTAATTAATTGTGACTGCTAGTTCAGTCTTGCACGTCGCGTCGGTAACTAGAGACAGAAAGACTTGGCCGTCGTCACCAAAGCTACGTAACAAACTTGGCAACATGAAACTTTTTACACAATGAGCGCACGGCCACGACGCCATATTACTTGAATCTAAATTCTTAAAACGAGTGATTTTCAGCCCATCAATCAAGGCTTTGCCATTTTTGGCACGTCAGACAGAGGCAGATGTCCACCTTCTGGCTGATGGCAAATACCGTGTGAAAGTTCAAATTGCAGTGCGACCATACCACATGTTGACATCATGGCACCGACCAAAGTGTCAACCTTAGAGGCAATCAGCAGGTCGCCGTGAAGCGCGAATACGTAACATACGTAACGCTAGTCTACATGCTATTAGCAAGATCTTTTAGCGATCCAATCAAAACGTGAATTTTTGCACCAAAAGTGTCATCGCTTACGGTGCCACGCGACCTGGAAACCTACCGTAAGAGTTAAGCAGGTCTTCGACAACGCGTTAGTCACTTGCAGTATTTGTCCCTGTTGTCGTACTCGTTATTAGAGATGAGTGTCATTCACTGAGAGGGTTATCGAGGCTTTAATTTTTTAAAAAGTCGCTTGAGGACCGGAGCTTTGTTGTCATTAGATAAGCCTTTCTATATTAAATGTTTGAAAATTGGAGCTCCCAACATAACGCCACATTGTGCCTTACAACAGAAAGGCAGATTTAATTATAAGATTTTGCCAATTGTAAGTGAACCCTACACCGAAACGTTTTTATGCCTCGAGACTTATACGGTATATGCACCTCAAAAGCTTATTTTAAGTATGTAAAGTTTATTCAATGACTGTGCTAGCAATTCTAAACGCATATCGAGAACTAAAGTTAAGGAACAAAGCACGTTTATACTGTATCGAAAAACCAGGCTCTAAATTATACGCTCTTTAAAAGTCGAGCCAATTGATTCATTCTTTCTGGATGATCCGAACAGACGTGCAGTTTGCGCTGCTAAAAAAATGATGGCTTTAGGGTCTGAAGGGTGGCTTCATTTGCGGCTTACTCCGCTGCAAATCTACTGAAATACCTTACGGCTTTCGAGCTCTACGAGCACATCATATGTAGTTCCTGTCAGGGTGTTGATGGCTCTTTGCACTCCTTGTTCTCGTCATTCTATATAGATGCGCGCGTACAATATGCGCAATGCAAGTATCTTATCTTGACACTGCTTACTCCTCAAACCAACTTATCTTGACGGCATTGCATTTCTAACATCTAAAATGCTTACTGAGTACATAAAGATGTACTTCATGAACTCCTTGTACTTGCGCTACGTAAGAAATGCCCAAAGCTTAATAAGAAAGTTCGGTAACTGTATACCGCAAGTAAAATAGCTCTTTGATAAGCCCCGTCGTTCAATATGCTCTTGTCTGCGCACCTTTGTGCTTGCTTCAAGTAATTGACTGCTTATATTAAAATAGACTAGTATATCAAGCACAACAAAGAGAGGCATACAGCAAGGCATTTGTTGTCATCGTTGTTAGTTATAGTCACAATTCCGATGGTAAAATTTGTAAAGAGGGAATCCTGGTATGCATCATAAAAGCTGTAGCGGTTTGAGGCAATAACGCATATTGAAACGACTTTATGTAAAAACTAAAAACTCCAGCAATGCAATCACCTCGGTAGGCTTAGACTTATAGACGCAACCAGGCCCTTAGCTATGTACCATTCTTACCTTCAGGTAGAACAAGCCAACCCGGCATCACAGGCTCTACGGTGTCAATTACATAGCAGGTCGGAGCGGTGAAACTTAAAGTTTCTAGCTTCGGCGGAAATAAGCTTACCTTTTGGTTTAAGATGATTGGGATGACTAATCAAGAGACCATGATTTCAAGCGTCCAGGGGCGCGTTGTGTTTGCACTGTCTTACCTGAGTGAACGGGCTCACAATTTTTTTGAACCGCTTTACTGAGCGCTTCTTGTCTTGGGAACACAGGAAGGAACGACTAAAAACAAGGACATTTCGGCGAGCTCTATGCACTGTCTAGCATTCCCTGCCTGCGATTAAGAGAAGCCTGAACTCCATCAGAAAGCAAAAAAATGGTCGCCCTCCATCTCTGAGGCACTACCCCTCAATAAATTCAAAGTAGTTGTGTTTGTAGATGATATAAAGATGGACTCGCCTTGCACACAACTGGTGCCTAGCTTCTGGGAGATTGATTGCTTCTCACAGAGAAAAAGTCGTGATAAATCGCTGATTCTGACGCAAAGTTATAATTTAAGAAAAAATGCTTCGGATTTTGGCAGACTCCGGCGAATCAGAAATGATCGCGGTACCAGTCAATCGCGGCAAGACAAATATATGCTGAATGATGCTCCATAAGAAAGCAGAAAAACAAGTTCGTCTATAATGACTGTATCAGGGACTATGTTTGACGTTTCTGGGGTCAAAATAGACTCGGCCGGAAATGTGAAATCTACAGGAACACATAAACAAAATTATTTCTTTATCCTAGGTATATCTCTATAAGCTCTGCCTTTATCGGTAGTACACAGCCATAGATCTAGCTGCTCAATTCTACGCAGCAACGCTTCGAGAAGACACTATCTACCCCTAGCTGATTCAAAAGAATGCTTGGACGCTAACACCTCGGATTAGTGTCCAGGCATTCTTTCTTGGTATAAAATGTAAGTTGTCAACGGAGATGGTCGTTACCCGCAACGTTAGAGACCTGAAGAACGTGCACTTCTGGTGGCACTTGACTCTCCGAATGAGAATTTTTAGGCCGTAGTTAAACCCTTTTTTAAATCTAAAAACATACCGGTGACCTGACATATACAAATGGACGACTATGTAGTTCAAACCCCTGTGTGCTCGACAAAAAAATAAAATCCGCAGCTCACATGTTGGCGATCTATAAAGCCCACCCATATTGGCGGTGAGTAAAATTTTATAAGCCGTAACTTTGTTCATAGGTCGACGAATGCTGGCGACAACAAGGGCACTGTATTATATGTGTGCCGCTCAAGTAAAATGATACATTTGAAGCTTAATTTTAGCAAGTATCACTGGGTAATTGAGACCAGCACTGTCTATAAATTTAAAATTGGGGAGTCATGGTGGAACTTCTTTCCTAAGTACTGTCATTTTCCCAACTCGATAGTGCCGGTTAAAGATCTGCAGCTTACTAATACAGGAAGCTCCACTTCTCAGGAACTCGCTTTCTGATGTCAACAGTACACTTTCATTAAAAGTTGGTCAGACTTCGACCGTGTGACCTAAGATACACTGCACAATATGTGCGCTTAAGTGCCATATTCAAAAGCTGACAAGCCGTCAATGATTAGGCTTGCAAATAAGAATGCTGTTTGCGCATCGAAACGTCTAACACTATTTTATCAGAATGGACGAGAAAGCCAAGAGTATTGCTTTCATGATTAGTGAAAGGGAGAGGCCCAAAGAACGTTTTACTTGGAATTCAGACTGATGCCAGTTTTGTTCTCGATACAGCTATCTGGATATGCGAAATGCTATAACTTCATTCAGCAGGGCAAATAATGCGAACGCATCCACTTAAGATAACATTCCTACAGACATGACAGGTTCTCTTCATTTGGAAGAATAAAGTAATGTTCAAGTCGCGCTTTAATGGGTAAGCTAGTATTTTTAAACAAAATTAAGGCATCATTTTTCCAGACCCTCAAAGTCCCAAAGCGGCATGAGTTGACGTACATGATCGACCATACCGAGACTATGCTGACACAATTATGCGGGTTATGTTAAAAGAAGCCGTAGTTTACAGGACCCTAGGGTCTCGCATGAGGCATGAGGTGCCCCCATACCTTCTTAAAGTGTTGCATCCGTGCTCGATCTAGCGCAAGCACGGGTACTTCTTTAGCTGCTGGTAGTACCGTCGACCGAGTGTCCGTGTGGTCAATTCATCGGTAGCGCTCATGATTAACATACCCGGCAGCTTTTGTCGCCTTCTCAAGGGGCTCAGAGGAAGCACCGAAGAAGCCGCGATCCAAGTCAACTCAAGCGCACACATTAGGACACACAAGAACTGCTGCAACTTATGATAAAAATGTAAAAAGAGGCCTCCTCTATTGCTTTTAGGCTGCCGAAGTGAGCTGCACTTCTTTTTGGAGCGTGTTATGAAGCAGTCTGTTTCGCGGTGACCACAAACTTCTTGTGAAGTAGCACAATTGTCGCAGTCAATAGAGCTCTCAGGATTAAACGAACTGGCTCCAAAAAGACTGCTAAAATGCCTTGGTAAGTTTCTTGATCAAACTGGGATGTTGAATTGTTTTTTGTGTTATAACGAAAAAAGTCTGAGTAATATAAACTTATAGAACCATTTGATTTTGGGTACAAACTGACAGAGAAATTCCATTGTTAATACTTTGCATATGGCAATATGATCGACTCTGTTCTAGTTGTATTATAAAAGAAACAAATCAAATTTCACCACTGGAAGATTTATGAGGTACTTCATGACAGGGCAGACATCGGATATTAATAAGCTATAAAGTCTAAAGTTAAAAAAATAGACAGCTCAAGCAAATGTCAGCAAAACAAGTTTCTCACGATCAGCCGCAAGAATAATATTATTCATTTTACTTAGTTGTCTTAAGCGTGGAGAAATACAAAGGATTGGAGGCTTGAAAATTGGTAATGAGTATGACGTAGTTTAAATAATCGAAATCGCTCTGGGGTTTGTATGTCACACCGATTTAGTGTAGACCACTGCGATTAAGCAAAAACGTCGTCGGTCGGAAGTTCTCGTTGACCATGCCGTCCCGAGTCACATTGGGCGTTTTCTCTCACATAACTACCCAAGTGAGCAACTAGAAATGCTGCGCTTGACAGATTCGACGGTAGATGCGTTCAGTGCGGTAAATCTATAGGTGCTGATGCGGATGGTGTTGAATACACGGAGGAAGTGGCTCCACAGCGCACAAGCGAACGCACAGTGCTAGAAGCGATTGCGCGCGATGTCGATCACTCCACAACCGTGGACGCACTTGACGTGTAGCGTGTGGTATTGGTGCTTGGTTCGCAGGCCGAGTGCGTTTTTTTGCAGCCAAAACTTGCCGTCGCTGAGGATCGGGAGAACGTCGATGTCAAAGATTGTTTGCGCCGCCATACGTAATCCAAGCTGAATTCTGTGAGTATCGCATGCGGCTGATGAAGCATGCGCTCAATTTGGGGTGGCTTGTGGACAAGCCGATATATGTCCCGGTTCTCCAGTGTGACGAGTAATTTTCCTCGAAAGGACCAACCGTGAGTGGCAGATGTGATCTGTGCAAGGCGTCTCACCTTCTTGGCGACCGTTGCCTGTAGGACGATTACAAACTGTGAGGCTCTGAGTGTCATAAGCGTGGGCTGGTGAAGTCCTTATCGGTTAAGAGTTGTTTGGATAGGGCTAAGGTTGGGAGAAGGCCGTGGTGGCTCACGAAGTCACTGAGCCGTAGAAACTGCAATGTGTGGATAAGGCGTCCAAGTTTTAATGAGCGTGAGAAGTGGCGTTGAAGCCGTCCAACTTTGATGCGAGTTTTATTCCAGTGTGGTGCATCTCATAGACCCAACAAGCAGACTGGGATATGTAAGTCCGATTCCCGCAATCGCTGCCACTTCTGAAGTGTTTATAGCCAGATTGGACCAAGCTGGATCCAAGACCGAGATGTCGGACGTTTTATTAGAATCGAGGCGTACCGGATGTTGAACGCAATTTCGTCTCCGGTGTGTGTCTTCGTCATAGCCGCGGCGGAAAACGGAAACGAGCGTGGTATTGATGAGAAACTACAAGCACACCGCATGGTGTCTCATAGCGAGCAGAGTCAAACGGTGGCCCCAAGTGCGCGTGCATCTAAGATCCAAGGCCTCTTTCTGAGCTTGGGAGTCTGAGGTCATTGGGACACGAAGCTTGGTGTCGGCATCGAATGAGAGTCGGAACACAAAAGCCTTGCAAAGGCCTTTGACTTTCTCCCAGCACAGCGGAACGATGATCGTGCACGAGATTATGGCCCACCTACGAAGCGTACGTAGTCGGTACCGCCAGAGTCGACATTGAGCCGACATCTTTGAAAGCAGCGCGTTCAGTCTTGACTTTTGTAGCAGCGTGAAGCTTTGCGGTAAATTTAGCAGAAAAGCAAAACCGTCGTCAGAGGTGAATAGGTAGGCAGCGCCGGAAAGGGTCGCGCGTATGCCCACGTCAAAGGCTTGGAGCGTGAGAAAAACCGTCTTAGCTGCGTTCAGTTGAAGGCTCGCAATTGACACGCCGCACCTCAATTCGAAGTTGTCACTTTCGACACTGTTGACAAGGACGTTCACGGGCGTGTCGGAGGAGAAAATATTTACAGCTTTCCGATCGCCGGGGCCAAGGCCGAGATTTTGAAGTACTGGGTCAAGAGCTGGCCAAATCATAGTGTCAAGCGCTTTTGCGAAGTCCAAGAAGACTGCACTGGCGGTCCTTAAGCCTTTCGCTGAACGAAAAAGTTGGAGGTCTCGGAAGCGCAGCAACGCATGTCGGATTAATTTCTCTTTTGTAAATCCGGTCTGATAGACATAAAATAGTCGCGGGAGGATCGATGGGCCAAACTTTGCGTCGTGATTGAGTAATGTAATGGGACGGTAATTCTAGGATAGATGTAATCCTCCTTCTGTTCATGAGGGAGATGTATGCGCGTCGTTGAAACTTCGTCATTCGCCTACGGTCAAACTGAGTTCTTTAGATCAACGCGTAGACAAGTGCCCATGTCTCTGGATAAAGCTGGTAGTACTCGGTTGTGAGTCCGTCGAAGCCACTCGATTTATCTTTAAGGAATACTGGATCGCCCAAAAGAAGTCGTTTGCTGTCATCAAGGCATCCATAAAGCGGTAATCCGAGTCGGATAGCGCAATTGTGGTGCAACGGAGAAGTGTGAAAAGGCCGGTTGGGTCGAACCCCTTTTTTGGAATCTTTGGCTCTATGTCCCACGACGGGGACTGAAAAACAGAGCTCCAATACCGTCGATGATGACGATCGTGTGTGTTGCGATGATGCCATCCGCGCGCTGAACGCCTGGGATAGCAACTCGAATGCTGGCGGTCTCAAAAACAACTTGGATCCACTTCTTTGAGGTAGTCCTCGTGGTCAAATTCATTTTATTCGTGTCGTGCCTGAACGTACTTAGTGAACGCCTCGTGATCGAGCGTTGTTTGTTGAAAAGTTGCTGTAGTGGCGTCAGTTGGTTCCTCAGTATGTATCGCCTTGTTGCTCGTCACGCGCTCTTGCACTTGTGCGAGACGATGTTGATCGGTACTCTGATGTTCTTGGAAGATTGAGCAGAGGAAGATGGCGTCGGCGCGCTTGTGTTCATCAAGAAGGGCACCTGGTTTATCGTCCATGCAACAGCAAAGGCGGTCGCATGAGCAATTGAATGTTTGTTACAGCACTGACTGCACCAACGGGTCCTTGAGTAGCCATCGTGGGCACTTTCGGGAAGATGCGACTGCTGTGAAGGAAGCCAACGGTAAAATGGCCGTCGTGATGCCTGCATTCGTCAGTGACGTGATGAACATCTTTGATGTAGTCGTTAAAAAGCGCCGGTGACATGAGGCAGTAATCGATATGGTTTCGGCGTGTTGGACCTGTAAACTGACGACGGTCTGGGTATGTCGTACGCAAAGCATCTAATACCTTGAGCTGAACAGCCCTAGCGTCGGATCTGTGGGGACATTAAAGTCGCTTAAATCCAGGTGGTGTGCTTCGGCGGAAAAGTTGGGGAAGGGTAAGAAAGAAAGCGTTGCGTTCTGTTACAGTGACCGGTGCGTAAAGGTTAGGAATGAAGAGAGTGTGGCCGCTGAGAGTAGCTCATAACCATGTAGTGGTTGCTAAGGTCGTCGCCGACGCACTTTGAAGTTACATAATTAAGATATCCGAAGGGTGGAAGACCAGAGAAGACAAAGCAGGTGCCAGCCCGACCACTGGATGCTGAGAAGTTTGAGTCTTTATGGTGGGAACAAGAAGGTTCTCGATTTGGCGTCAGCATAGTGGGCGAAGTGGTGGACTCGACTCGTGTGGTCAAAGTGAGAAACATAGTTTCTTGGTAGAAGACTGAGTATGAAAATTGAGCCGTACGCATAAATCATACAAGCCCATTGTCTAGCCCTAGGCTCAGCGTGATTGACTGTAAACATGCTGATCATTTATTTGCCACCGCCATCTCAAACCTTAAATATTGACTATTTTAATAAATTCGATAATATTTCTAATGGTAGGCCAAAATATTCTCATTTTCGTAATGCATCAATTTTATAATTTCTAAGATGAATAACTAGCTGGCACTAAAACATACAAAGCTGTCGAGACAAATGTCGTCGGCGTACACCAAGACTGTTGGTGGCAAGCTGCAGCTCAAAGGTGGGCTTTCTCTCAAGGCCATCAAGTCACATAAACATAAAAAGAAGCGCAAGGACAGTAGCAATAAGCGTGAGCTCGAGGCCCCAATCTCAGAGTCCTCATCTAAGCCTTTTGAGCTAGTCAAACAACGTGGGTCGGGCCGCCTCCTGAGCTCGGGTACGACTCTGATGGGACAAGTGGGCTCTAAGTTTCTACAGGAGGTGTGCGTAGGTGATGCCATTGTGATTAATCACCCGACGTCACTGACGGAAGAAACGCGCATAGTGCGCATGGTACTAAGCGACGTGTCGGCCAGTGTCAGCTCTGCTTTCAGCTCAGACTTGGTGTCGTCCACGCCCTTTTACTACATTAAGGCGCCACCTAAGGGTGTACAAGAAGAAGAGGCGGAACAGAAAAAGCACAAGAAGAAACAAAAATTGGATGAGTCGACAGCTTTCGGGACTTATGCCGGAGGAACAGAGAAGGGAGGACAATACACTTACAGAGTCAAAAAAAGTGGGGCGTTTGGAGGGTATGCCATCGTCAAAGAGGTGAGGGTGAAAGAATTGTAGAGCATAATGATGCTGCGAGTTGACTCACGTAAAATTGTGGGAATGGGTGTAGGATGCGAATGTGGAGAGGAGTCGGGAGGACTTACTTGACATACGAGCAAAGAAGAAGGGAGATCGGCATTGCATGTGATTGTTCCTAATTGCGTTTAAATACAAGCGTTTTTGTATCATGATCGCTATCAATTTGACTTTGAAACAATATGATGGCTTTAATAAGGTCACTACAATAATGGAAGCTCGAGCTTGCGAATGCTATTCGACCGATGCGAAGCAGCCCTTGCAGACATTTTTGCTGAGACCGAGATTTTAGCAACATTTTGGAAACGAAGATCGGTTTTTTTGCGGCTAATTGAAAGCCCTTACATACGCTTATTTTATATAATCTCTCGGAGGGTTAAACAGACTTTTCAAGCTCATTAACAGAAGCTTTTCAGTCAAGGTCATACTGGACTTGTTCGCAGTGGTGGTGAATCTGAGCTGCAACCTTGATCGCCTTGCAAATGTTGACTAAAGTCAAAAGCTCAGATACGGCTCTGGGAGGAGCGTGTGCTGGACGACCCCTTTCATAATCGTAAAATCAAGAGACCTTTGGTAGCTTGTCGACAGTGTATTAATTTTTATCCAACAGAGATCAAGATTCGTACTCCTGCCACTTTCGTTTGACCTGGAAAGCCGTGACTACAAAGTCTATCCCACACGTCGCGTCGGCTGTCACTACAAAGGCTACGTCCGTGTACGCCGTGGGCGCAAGAGAATTAGCATTGTAATAACGATTTCACGACAAGCGCATTACCTCTACTTTAAAGCACCCGAAGTATGGTTTTTGATAGGCAAAACCTTTTAACCATCAGCTAAAGCCTTACCATTTCTAACCACATCAAAATCTATTGTTCAGTACGTCTTCACCTCTTCGTTATAAATAACGCTGATGAGTTACTGGATGGTTGTTTTCATAAATTTAGGCTATGAAATTTCATTTCTATCTAGGATGCCATCATTTCAGTCTGTTAATGCTGAATAAAGTATTCATTCGAGCACCAAACCTTTGCGTGATCTCATGTATCGTAACTTCCTAGTATTCGTGCTCGCCAAGATGCGTGTGCACAGCTTCAGTATCCAAATTCTTCCTTCTACCCATAGCCAAGCGACTCATTCCTATGGTCCCCTTCGTACCCACCGTCACCACTGATACTGCACAGGTGCACGTGCGCAACAGCCACCTTCTCGAGATGCACTCTGACGTGTTGTTTCACATCGGCCTGACAATCTCACAAGAAGAGCGTGAGCAGGTAGTCAACACCTTTGGTGACGTGAAGTTTTTCGTCACGGGCGGTAGTGCCGAGCGCATGACTCACTTTGCGTGCTTAGTAGCCACAACACTTGACATTGCTCCACCCTATGGCTACCAATTGGCCCCAATCGGTAGCACGTCCCGGTATACGCTTTACAAAGTGGGTCCCGTGCTTGTGGCGAATCATGGGATTGGTATGCCGTCTATCTCTATCTTACTGCACGAGGTCACAAAGTTGCTCGAGTATGCTGGCGCCCGTGGTGCCGTTTATATTCGCATGGGTACAAGCGGTGGCATTGGCGTTGAGCCGGGTACAGTTGTGATTACATCCGAGGCTGTGAACAATCGAATGGAAGCCGTCGAAAAGGTGGCTGTGCTCGGCTCAACTGTGTTACGGCCATCGATCTGCTCGCCTGAAATTCGCGACGAAATCATTGCAGCCACAGACGAGGTGGGAGTGCCCTACGCGGTCGGTAAGACGCTCAGCTGCAATGATTTTTACGAGGGTCAGGGACGTTTGGATGGCGCCATTTGTGAATACACGCTGGAGGACAAGATGACCTTTTTGCATAGCTTGGCTGACGCTGGCGTGTGCAATATCGAGATGGAGGCACGCTTAATTGCTGCATTCTGTCACAAGCTCCGTATACCTGTTGCTGTAGTCTGTGTGACGTTACTTAATCGCTTGAACGGTGACCAAGTGCTTTCGAGTCTGGAGACTCTACAGGAATTTGAGCGGCGTCCGGCCTTGGTGCTGCTACACTACATCAAAACGAAGATAAATGCATACAAAACATTACAATCAACTGCATGGACTGCCAGTGAGCGCTAAAGCTAACAAGGTGGAATCATTCACGCAAAAGAAAAGTCGCTTGAGTCTGTTTTCGTGATTTTTTTTTCGTTTTATTGCAGTAATCTGCATAAAGAACATCAGTGCAATACACAATGCCCAATTCTATACTCCGGAAGAGATTCAAAGTGTCAAATATAAAATTATGTGCTTATATATGTTACGCAAATTGGTGACAACCGACAGTAACGTTCCCGGTTTGATTAGCACAAATCCGTAAGCGTAAAAGCTGTCAATTCACTGAACTTTCTAAACCGTAGCTCACAGGCACATTAGTAAAGTATTTTATGAGGCCGCTGCTTCGAGTTTAGTTGAAGCATCTTGCTGTTTTTGTATGCTATGCACTATAGTGCGCTGCGAGTACTTCGCTGTGTAGTGCTGTCTGATACGAACTGCATAATGCGCGTTGCTGTCAATTTATGCTACGCTGCAGTGCGTTGTGCTGTTGCGCAGTCTGCATTGTGTGCGGTGTAATCTATGTGATACATTATTTAGGTTTATTGTGTCTATGACGTATCTCGTGTGTGTTGCGTGCTAGCGGTTCCCGTCAAGCCGCTGCTGCCGTCCAACAGAGCATGGGAAGAAGATGGGCGGTGACAACCGCCGCATTTCCATCGGCTCGGCCTGTAGGAAGATTTTCAACCCTTGTGACCAGCAGTGCGTGCCCAAAGGCCTCAACGGACTCGACCTTTGCTGGCACACACATGTTGGATGCATTTGTGGGATGCTTCAGAATTACGTTTGTCCAACGGCTGCAGAGCCGTTGTGACCTGCACATGAAGAAGCAGAATTAGCAGGTTAATTATTGCACGCATTAACTAAATTGCTTTGCATTACACACCCCGGCTCTCGCGCCAGTGCGGTATCGCCCAACGCTGCTTGGACTTGAATCTGTATGCGAGATAAAACCTTTTCTTGTGTATAATGTGGCTGGAACAACATAAACATAAATTGTCAAATGCCGTCTTGACGAAGCTCTGGTGAACCTTAAATTGCTTTGCTAAGGAAGCAGATAAGCTCGTGACGCAGACACTGGACCGAGTAGATCAATGTGCTGAATAGCGATAAATTTGTGCTGCAATAGAAGTGAACTTGCGGCTCATGCGCCGGCTCCTAAACGTAGCCTACTATTATCGGCGAACTGCTGCAAGTATATGAGCCCAAAACTTAACTGCGGCTTCCCGAAGGCTTACGGCAACACGGTCCTCGTGTGCCGCCTGAGCAAGACAATATGATTTGCTGAAAACGATATTCGCATTCACGACGTACAATGTCTCTCCAAAGCATCGCAGGACGACTCATTTATAAATATTAAAAGAAGTTCAATGTCGACATGCCACTGAAAATCGATGGTACTAGCCTAAATAGCTTAATAAAGACATGATCAAAGTACGATAATCTACCTGATGTGTATACTATGGCTTTGCTGGATATTCTATGACCGAGCCTGGAGGGGCCTGTAAGGCCAAGGGCATAGTCGATGTGTTGTTCACACGTTAAACTTCTCTTCGCCTTTTGATGGAGTGGTATGAGAAGACAATAGCATGCCCTTGGTGCAAAAAGTAAATCGTGGTTTTTGTAAAACTCATCGAATCCGCGTAATCTTTTGTCAAAGAAATTGTAAAAATTGGTTAAATCGACAAGGTCAGGGGCCAATTTTTTGCGTCAAAGGGCAGTGGTCTTAATCAAAGGAGTTGTTCGACGTCACAAACGCACACGTCCGCGCGAAGGACGAGGCAGTAGTGGCTTACAACGAAAGTCTTCTCAATCCTACAATTTTCGCTCGAAATCAAATGGCACGTACACGCTTGTGTAAGCTGAATATGGTCACCGTTTCAACACAAATGCCAATTTGTTAAAATGATTATGCTTTACGACAAATGACGAGACATACTGCTTACAACATACTCCACTCATTTCATCAACATTATAAACTTAGACTGACACACCATTGATTGCAGTCAGCACTCCGCACCCTATGCTCTTGAAGCAGTTGTCATACAGAGACTAATCATCCAAAAGTTCGGCTTCATGTAACGGGTCGTTGCAGCTGAAAGCTTGTGTTGGTATTCAAAGAAGTGTGATTAATACCAAAACGGGGTGACTCGATGGCGTAGCCCTACCAACTAATACTTTTGTCAGCCTCCGAAATAAATACCTCTCGTATATGATGCAATATAAATTTATCCCCTCATATCATATATGGTTAACAAGTACAGCATTCTTTGGCATCATTTTTCTGGTATTTTCTGCAATATAAGCGGCGTCATTGCCTTAATGCATCGTTTCAGGAGGTATTTCGGGTCTGCCGCCGTCGCCAAATACAGGTGCAATAGACCAAGTGTCATCGAGACGAAACAATCTGGTAATTGACAAATGTTCACTCCTTGCAGCGCAATGGCGCGCCAAGATAAGACCACGCTTTCGTATCGTGTGTTCGAGGATACGAGTAGTACGACGAAACCTACGCAAACGGCATTTGTGATACATGGCATCCTCGGTAAACTATCGTATTTTCAAAATTATTGTCCGATTATTAGCTTACGCGATCTGCAGGCAACAAACTCAATTGGCGCACATTTTCGCAAAAGTATCCGATACAAAGGATACCCCAAAAGAATCAGATTGAGACTCTTTGGTATATTGTAGATTGACGAGGATGAATTCCAATTGGCGCTTTATTTGCGTGGATTTACGCGGTGAGTGAGAAAGAAGCGTGCCATTTATCGCCAAATCGAATTTAATGATTCAGTGCAGGCCACGGCGACTCGCCGTCCTTTTTCGAGCCACAAACGTTGGCAGCATGTGCAAATGATGTCTTGTATGTCTGCTATCGTCCACTTTGTAACGTCTTGACCATGCTTCATGCTGGTCTACAGTCACCTGGCTGCTGCTTTAAACGTCCAGCCGACGGCAATTCTTGGACACTCGTTTGGTGGCAAAGTGGCACTCACGTATCTGCAACAGTGTAGACAACAAGGTCACGCCCCTCCTCGTCAAGTGTGGGTCTTGGACGCATTGCCAGGCACAGGTAGCGCCACCATCTTTCACGTCTCGTCTTTTTTTGGCATTGATTTTCATGCTTGCTTTGCAGGATTAACCGACTATGCAAGTCGTGACCTCACGACTTCGATTGAGACGATCTTACCCGTCGTGAAAAAGATCTTGCTCCCTATTCGCTCCAAGACAAAGTTGATTGAGGAATTGCATGGATACGGTGTTGGACTCGGGGAAGCCCAGTGGCTAACGACGAATCTACGCCTTATCGGTCAGAGTCCAGAACTGTACGAGTGGAAGATGGACGTTGACGTGATTGAGCAGCTTTTTAACTCTTTCCTGGCGACGGATCTTTGGCCAGTCGTCGAGGCTTCTAAGGAGAGCACTGACGTGGCCCTTCACTTCGTACGTGCTTCAAAAAACACCATGTGGACTCGTGACGTGCTTGATCGCCTCGACGCTCTAGAAGATCACCACGTCCATCACCATTTATTAGAGCAATCGGGGCATTGGGTACATATCGACAATCCCAATGGACTTATCAAGATCATCCAACCTTACATGCTGTAGCCGATTCGATAAAGGGAACGAAGGTGACGCTTGCCATAATTGCTAGAAAAAGGATTTTAAGTCTTTCATGTTGCGGCTTAACGAACAATCCAAGAATCTTGTCTTTCCGACCACTTTAACCGGATTCCTTTGCACTGTAATGATACTCTTCATCCCCAACTCCGTCAGTTTCACTGTCATCAAGCTCCAGCTCACTTTCGTCACTTTCACGATCCGCATCGTGAGCTTGCAGTGTCAACATGCTAAACATTTGAGTGGCTTGAAATCGAGTGAGATAGTCCGCAACCATGGCACTACATCGTCGCTCGGCACCAAGTCGAGTGATCGCTTCTCGCGACGGCGATGACGTATCGAAAGAAGCGTGGTCTGAATCTTGGTCGAAAGGATCCAATATAGTTGACCGACTCGCGTCTTTTTCCGCCATGGCCAGAGCACAGATGGACTCAATATGGTGATGGATCCGAGTACACATGATCTTGCACGCTTCGTCCTGTTGCACCGTTGGAAAGTCGGGCGCTTCATACTTGCCAAAGAGTAAAGTTGAGAATGGATGGAGTTCGTGCACCAATTCGTCGCATTCTGGCAGCTTGAGTTCATGGTACGTGACCAGATCCTCGTCGTGCATATGCAAAGCATTTTGATCCATGTTCATTTCAATCACGTCTTGCATTGGATGATCCAAGGTAGAGAAATTGTCGACAGACGCAGAATTGATCGAGACGCGGCCAGCAATCAAAGGCACGGGTGCTTCGAGCAGCTCATCCAATCGTGGTGGTAACACTGGAATGACGGGACCCGCCCATTGCAACGGATGAAGGAGGGTAATGAGTGCCAAGACACAAGAGCTTACGATATTTACATGATCAGACACGACCAACACTTTTCGCTCGGAACATAAACAACCCAATAAGAAGAGCACTTGGTCGACCGAGAGGAGTCCAAAGAGCATTGGTGCGGCGTATTCGAGTACTAAATGGCGTCGTTCGACTCCTAAACTCGCACTATGAGGTCGATGAAAGGCTAACGGCGTGACTTTGGGGGAAAGGACCATGCGACTCCAGCCACCCATGGACGGGAGTGCCATCGTTTTCAACCGTTCCATCACACCTTGAAACACTTCGACGAAATCCAACATTCCCAAGGGTTTTTCCAGCATATGCGCCATTTGATCCACTTCACGCGTCTCATTCTTCGTTTTCACAGCGTCTCTTCGTTTCGTATTCCATAAGACAGCGATGCCGTACAGGACCTTGAAGAATAACCCAAAGAAAGGATATGGACTCAATAAACACAAACAACATTGCGTGGGTCCATCGGATAGAGTTTGGGCCTCCAAATTTGCTGGGTCCAATCGTTCACTCGCTTCGTCGTCATTTTCTGGAAACAATGGACAACGGACACAAATGGCGTACGTCACTTCGGTGGGAGTACTGGCACTGGCAATCGTCAGGACAAAGGTCGAGTCAAGACTGCGGTACGTGCGATGTCGTTCTTGCAACGAGTGCTTTAATTGAGGTAACGAATACTCGCTTGGGGCAGGTGGCTCGTCCCCGTAGGGAAAACAGATTTCCAACAAGCCTTCTAGCTCTTGTACTTTGCCAGCGTGGGGAGGGTAAACACACAACAATTTACTTGCTGGAACGATGCTTGGTCGAGGAGGAGTCGTGGCTTTGACGGGATCGACAAGCGAAGGCAATGGCGGGGTGGACGGAGCACTAAGCGAAGCGCCACTTCGTCGTCCATTGGGCACAAAAGTTGAAAAAAAGCCGGTGGCAGCGCGTCGTATTGGCGAGGAGACTCGCGTTTCATTGACATTATCAAGGATTGCGTGGGACTGGCGTTTCAACGGCCAGAGACTTCCGCTTTTGGGAGACGGAGCTTTTCCTTTGCCTTCTGGTCCACTTTGTACACCATTGCTCTCACTTAAACTCTCTTGCTCTTCACTCTGCTCTACCCATTCTTGCGGAGTTCGGAGTCGCGAGAGATCCAAGGGCTTGAAACGATCCGTGAAGGAGACGCGTGGCTTGCTTTTCGATCGGTTCTGTGCAGGACCCGCCAAGACAACAGCGTATTTGAATAGATCGCCCACCGACGAGTTTTCTTTGTCGGTGAGAACGTAGCAGGTTTCGTCCATTTGATTGCTATCGAGTTCGTGGATCCGCTGCGTGTCTATATCAGCATACGATAGCGTCCTTGGACTTGATGCACGACAAGCATCATTTGCCATTAGCAACTCTTTGTTTGGATCAAAGTGAGCACTTTCAGCGCTAGCTTGCTTATCATCAAGCTCGCTATCTTCATAGCGGAGTGTTGATGTCGTAAACGTGTCCAGTCTTGACAAAGTGACGGGATGATCAACCATGCTTTCAAGTCGCGCGACTTTTGCTTCAAGGCGCTCACAATTCAAGCATGTATGACGTGGTTCCTACCCATAAAGAGACCCATGCATCAGCTATTAGAGTATGGAATCAACAGAAGGCAACGTGTACCTTTATCCCGTCGTTGCTGTGCAGATGCTTGTTTAGATTAAGCACTTGAGCACTCAACGTTTGCGTACGCCCTCTTTCTTCTGCCAATTGGCGCTTCATCTCCTGTTGCCACCATGTTTACAAATTAGCTCACCAATAATTTAGCTTTGGCATTTCTTGTAGACAAGAATGTCCATACACGAAGTCGTCGCCCCAATTCCTTGTTCACCTTTACAGATAGAAAGCGTTAAGAAACTGTCACTCGAGTGTCCACTGCCATCGTCGCACCTTTGTTTCTCGTTGAAACCTGCGCTTCCAGTCACCTCCTTGATTCTCGTCCATCCTCCCCGATCGCCCTTTGGGACGA
Organism: Plasmopara muralis; assembly: GCA_003676415.1. Taxonomy (NCBI): domain Eukaryota; phylum Oomycota; class Peronosporomycetes; order Peronosporales; family Peronosporaceae; genus Plasmopara; species Plasmopara muralis. The sequence goes on from RCHQ01000303.1 coordinate 20,751, forward strand.
GTACGACCGCCTGCTCACTCACTGCATCCGTTTCAATGTCACATACACAGAGACACACGTTAGCGATCGAAAAACCGTTCAAAGGACGAGTTGGATGAAACAGCCAAGTACGTCGAAAATCTATTTGCTTTGATATCGTGTTAGTCGCTTCACGTGTCTACAAGCTGTCCATCCTATCGCAGCTCAACACCGAGATCTTGCACAAGTCGAGCACGAACCACTTCTTGCAGGGCATCAACCTCACGATTGGTCAGATTGCGATCCATGTGCCGATACGTGATGCGAACACACTTGCTCTTTCGTTGGGTGACGGGGTGCAGGAATTCGTCCACCACGGTAACCTGCAGTCAACGTGTCAGAATCCCATGGCATCGTAACTTTGCGTCACCTCCCCTTTCCGTACCTTCTCGACCATGTCGCCGGCAACGTTCCGCACGACTTCACACAAGTTATTTTCATGAAACGTATCGTCGTGCCAAAAGCTCACGTCCCTGCAACACGCGGGGTATTTACTATATGGTTTAAAGTGCGTCAACTCTCCGTCTCGAAATTGCGAGAGGAAGCGTGGGTCGTGCGACCAAAAGAGCCGAATGTCTGGAATATCAAACAAGACCATGGCAAGCCGTTCGAGCCCGAGCCCAAATGCCCAGCCAACGTGTTCCCCGTGTCCAGCGTTGCGTACAATGTCCTGTTGCAGCACACCACACCCAAGGACTTCTAACCATTGATTGTTATAGTAAATCTCGAGTTCAAGCGAAGGATTGGTGAAGGGAAAGTAGGCGTCGACCCAGCGCATGGCAACGTGACCGAAAAGGGTCGTTACCATGCCTTCTAACGTCTGCTTTAGCTCGTTCTTGACATGTGCTACCGTCTCAAGACGTGATTGCGTAGAAGTGGCTGAATCAATAAAGAGACGAACACCTTCCATTTGATGAAACACTGGGTAGTGGCTGGCATCAATCTCATCACGACGGTAAACGTCTCCTGAGACGAGAAAGGACGTAAATCCTTGCTTTAAGATTGCGACTTCGTGGGCACTCGTGTGGGCACGAAGCACGTGAGTCGGACTGACGTAATACGTGTCGGTAATCCTGCGGCTTACGTGATCCTTGGGCACAAGCATCGAGTCGAAACAATCGTAGGTGGTCACGACCGGGTCTAGATCGTCAAAAATGGTGAAGTTTGGACCGCTAAAAGGAACAGGCAAAACATTGTCACGATACTAATGGCAGGTGGCTAATGTTATATTGCAATAATGCATTGCCCAGTCGTACCCGTGCTGTTTGTGCAAATGATGGAAATAATCCTCAATTTTAGTCTTTAGTATATGCAGCGGATGATTCGGCTGACGATGGAGCTTGACACCAATCTTTGCGGCAATCGATTCGCTTATGTTACAGTAAGGATCACGGTTTTTCATCCACTCGAGATCTGCGAGACGTAAAGAGGGTCACGGAATGAAGCCATATCAATAATTTTGAGGCGAAGACACGTACCGATTCCGCTAGTGAATGCAGCACGAGCAATACGAGCTCGACCATTGAGAAATGGGCTTAAGTATCTTCTACATCGATTGAGTCCCATGGCCATCATTGGCGTGCTTGGTGATTAGAGTGGTGCACATTTTTTGGCGCTAGTTAAGTGAGAATTTTGCGTATTTGCAGCATTTTACAATTTTGTCGCAATAAATGCACGTAGAGTCACTGATTTTTCTCTTCATGGAGCTTTTGCTTCTGCACTCGTGAAAAGCTGACTTTTTCTCAACGTCAAAGGTCTGTGACAGTTCTTTTGATGAGATGCAGCTTTTGAACAGTGCAAAACTTAATAGACCTTTAAGCGAAGGCCCTTATCGTTACAGATACAGGTAATTAGGTGTAGGGAGTCCCGCGCTCTAACTGCTTAAAAAGGGCTCTATTTTGCTTGCAATCACGAGGGTAACACTACATTGCGGTCTTCCCTTAAAACATATTAGAATCACATGTGCCGACATATAAAGACACTCTTTCATGATGCAACCCCAGTTGACCTCTCGTCGCAGAATAACGCTTGCGAACGTGTTGATGCCTATTCTTGCCATATAAATGCGCTACGAGATTATGTACACAATACGCAATTACTGTAACCCTTCTTCGATTTTTTTTCCAAAAGATCCGTTTCAAAAGATCAAAAGATCACGGTGTCTAATTCCTTTTCAATAGTCAATTGACAATGTCTCGCCTCTTCTTCTCGGTGCTCTTCTTGCTGCTTCATGACTGCGTCTCGAATGCACGATCGCCTCCTCAATTGCCTCGCCAATTCCAAGCAGAAATTCATGTAATATCGCATCTATCTGACCCTCGCCAGGACTATCCATTCTTCAAGGAAAAGATGCAAGTCTACTACGACTTTCAACACCAAGTTGCAAAAGCGGAAATGCTAGAAGGATTTCATGCTGGCAAGACATTTGTGCGGCTCTATAATCAGGTAATGACGCCAAGGAATAGACATTGTTACTCGATTTTCGTGACCTGTTGAATGGCTAGAAACAAGAATTCATGGTCAAAAGCGGTGACTTAAAAAAGTGTGAATGGGCTTATCTAGGAACTCGGATGCCCGTTCCAGAAATTCCGTTTTTTCAAGCGTTTCTGGTATGTTCAAATTATTCCTTTAAAGTGAATCACTCTATTTTACCAAGAATTGCATGATCAAGGCAATGGAAAGTGTAAGGGGCAACATCTGTGAGCATTGGGTACATTCGTACGAAAACGCGCGCGTTCATGTGTTCCAAGACGTTGCTTTGAACGGTACAAGAAAGTTATCGCTAAAGTGAAGTGACGCTAATGTACTCGACCACTTGAACAGTACCAATCCGTCTGACGGAAGAGCAGTTAATCAACGGACAAGCAACAATGTTACGGACGTTTGACCTTCATCACGTACGCGTGGGACCACAACATTCGTCCCATTTCGCACTTCCAGACGGACACAAGCACAGCGACTGCGTTCGCAATATCGAAGGATTTCCATACCTTCATGCGTTTCACTACTACCTCAGGTTTTAACATGGCGCTGCCATTGAAAGCAAGATAAATGCACAGCTTGATGACCGACACAATGTATTGTTGCGGCTTATCGCCAATATTCGTTCGATCCACCCATGTAGCCTCCGTTGTTTTGGTGCTGATTTGGCGCCTGAGTCGGGTCATAGCCCATTTGCCGATTACTTAGCGAAGGCAACCCCATGCTCGCATCCTGCTGGCCCATGGCGGCATTCACAAAACCAGTGGAAGTAAACGCATTGCCATAATTTCCAAATTGATCCCCATAATAATTGCCCGGGTAATTGTAGCTCCCAAACGCCATTGGAATGCCACTCGTACTTGCATTGGTCAAACTTGCATCCTCGGGTTCAAATCCTTGGTGATACTGGGGCTGAGGCGGCACCAAATGTTGCATTTGCATCGACTGTTGCGAGCGGTACAACTCTTGGTACGTCGATTGCTGTTGCAAGTGTTGGTGTTCAGAAATTTGATGCGTTTGCTGGCTCACAACTTCCTTCATGATATCTTGCGTCGAATGAAACGCAGCATTCAACAAGGCCTGCGTGCCATCCGGGACATACTCGTCTCCATTCAATTGGGGCGTCACTTCGGTCATTCCACTCATCTCGTCGGATTGCACTGCATGTTGCGGATACTGCGCCATCGACTCGTCCGAGCCAAGCTGATGATGCATGGCAAAAATATCCGCCGCAATTGCCGCATGTTCGTCGTTCACGACAACCGGGACGGCCGAGCCAAGCGTATTTTTCCCGCTCGCCTGCTTTTCTTTTTCTTTCGCCACTTTTTCCTTTTCTCTCTCTTTGGCCGCTAGTTTTTGTTTCTTGCGTTCTTCTGCTTTTTGTGCCTTTTCCGACTCAATTTGCTTGACTTCATTGATATCAATCATGGAAATGCGACTCCGTTGCCGTTTAAACCGTCCAGCATCGGCTTTGCGGCGAATTTCCGACGAAAAGTCCGTCAACTTTTTCCCATTCTTGTTCCCTCCTCCTTTCAATGGTTGACTGGCCCTCGTTGCTGACATTGTGGCCGTCATCGACGACGGCAAGAGTCCCGACGGTCGCGAAATCGGGGGGCGGTACAGCGGTTTCTTCTTCACAGGCGACGCACCACCCTCATCTTCCTTGCCAATGCTTTCATCGTCGTCTCCACGCACTGTAAAGTGCGTCACGGCACTTGGTGCGCTTAATGGACGCAACGATGGATTCAAAAGACCATTTTCCAATGAAAACACATCATCGAATGTGCTCAATTGCCGTCGTTTCGACGCCAACATGATCGTTTCAACGACTTGTCCAGCAGTCGTTTCCAACTGTGTCGGTCGATTAACATTTAGCGCTTGGGGATTGCCTGGTACCATGAGAAATTGCTTGGCGAGATCCGACGTGATCTTGACCCATTCGTCCGGGTCTTGCTCACTGCATTCAAACAACGCCTTGACTTCCTGTTGCCCACTTTCCAGATGGAGTTCATCGTACCGGACACTTAATAACGCCAGCACGAGCCGCACCTTGATTGAGAAATTCAAGGCGACAATTAAATAAAAAGACCCTGATTTTAAGCGCTTGAAGGACTGTTAAAATACGTACTTTGATGGGAGGGTCGAGATGGGAGAAAAGAGCACGGGCCTCTGCGAGTTTTGATGGCGTGAGGAGTCCACCAAATTCATGGGAGCTCCAGTCAAGTCGTAGTTTTGGTAACATCCAAGCATCGAAACTCGCGTCCTTCTCGGCGTCGCACGAAGGCATTGGGCAGGACGGGGGCTGTTTTCGTTTTTTATTTTACTCCTGCGGTAATTTACTTAGTGTAACCGTTTAAAGAAGACGGAGATTACGGTACATTTCCTTAATTTAAAAAAAAAACGACAATAGTTATTGGAAAGCAATTTCGGAGCTCTTTAGAAATCTTGATCCGAATCTGAGTTCGTGTCCGAGCGCGAGTCTCCGGAACCAGAGACTTCGGAACTCACGTCATCGTCATTGTCAATCAATTCACCCGAATCGGCAAGGGACACTTGATCCGACTCCGACGAAGAATCTACTGCCTTGTCATTTCTTGACGGACGATCCAAACTCTCGTCGCTTGATTCCTCTTCCTCGCTACTTCCACTGCCGCTACTTTCCTCCGAACTTGTTTCCTCCCCTTCGTTCGTCGCTCTGCCATTGCGTTGATTTGTCATCGCAACGCTCATTTGCGTCCGGTTGTCGCCATTGCGTCGATTGTTGTTCATCGTCCCTAATGCAACCGTAGGTTCCATCTCGTCGTCTTGTTCGCCCCGTAAAATCGCAAGTTCATCGTCGCGAAACTTTTTTTGCAATTTCTTCAACGATCGATCGTTTTCCGCCAATTGTTTCAGTTCCCGACTTGTATGCAAATCTAACTCGCGTTGCAAATAATCGAGATTTCGAAAGCGTTCACAATAAATGGCATATTGCCGTTCGAGCTCGGTTTCGAGCTTTTCGTACTCGTCCATGAACGCTGGACGCACATGTTGCAAACTCTTTAATCGTTTTTCACTCCGTTCAAGATCCAATTGCGCCTTTTGATTCTTGGCACTCAGTGCTTTCTCTTCGGCATCCAATTCCACGACTTGACGTTCCGTTAACTCGACACTTTCTTGTAAAGTGACTAAAATATCTTGAATCCTTCGCTCAAGATACTTTTGTTCTTTGGAAGTTTCATGATTCAACGACAAGGCATCCAAGAACCGAATGGCGTGTTGTCGAGTGTCTCGAACGTCAAGTTCGGCTTTTAAAAGATCATAAAGTTTCGCACCGGATTGCGTAATCTCCGAGGCCAGTTGCCGTGTCCCTTTCAGCTCTTTGACGCGCGATCCGAGCAACAGTTGAACAGAAACACTCTCCTCCTCGTCATCCGCTTCTTGTGAAGCCACGAGATCCATCCGAGACGCGTCGTACAAGATCCGAGCCACTTTCAAGAGCTCTTTCACGGCAAAGCCATCCGCTGCGTACAATTTCTTGGGATTCAATCGAATCCGAGCTTTGGTGAGCACTTCCGTCGCAACTTGCGTGAGAAACTCGACTCGATCGTCCTCCGTGTCAATCTCTTCCGTCACACTCGCACTGGGGTCGTATTTTTTCACCATCCAGTACAACAAATCCGACACGAGCTCAAAGTTTGGCGTCCGAAAGTTTTCCATGGAAATGGGACGAGGATACCCCAAGGACCGCATCATTTCCGTCAAGTTGCGCAATTCACGGAACGACATTTCGTCGGGCGTCGGCAGGCTGCAAAAGTTTTTATTTGTTTTTCGTTTTTGGATCCACTCGACGTTTTCGTGTCGTTTCGAGAAATGAAAAAGATCGAATTTTTTTTTGAATTGGGGTTTATTTAGACTTTAATTGACGCATATATCGAGCCAACATTGTGGCATTGCCACATGTGCCCCCTGTGTGAAGGTACAAGAGTTCTCGTCTTGTGGTACCTTGGCGAGTGCTAGTGGTACAAGTGAGCACGTGATCAAGCATTGCAGCGTCGGAGAAGAGCGAGTACCAGGCATAGGTGCCGTAAAGCAGATCAACGTCGAGTTGCGTCTCTTGCAACACCTCGTGGTACATGTGGTACAATGGCCACCACACTCGTCCAAATCGGTTCTTTTGCTTGGGAAGGAGAATACGAGGCAGTACCACCGGGTGCTCGTGCAACACCGGATCCGTTGCCACAAGTTGCCGAAATTGGTCATGAAGGAACGCCGCGTCTCCCACACATGGAATGGCAAACAACGCAATGTCAGAATGCAAATGTTGCGCGAGATACAACGCTGTCGTGCCAGTACCACAAGGCAACACGACGGAAAATGACGTGGTACACGTCTGGACGTACTCGTTGAGTTCCTGTGCCAGCATCTTGGTACCTTCCTGTGCCTCCGGCATTGCCACTCCTTGTGGCACATACAACCACTTTGTTTCTGGCAAATGATGCCCTTCTTTCTTGACAAACGACGCAAAGTTGCGAGAGTGTACTATTTCACGATACGCGCTCGACTCGAGTTGTACGTGTTGCATCCCCAGTGTCTTGGCGAGCAATAAATTCCCTTCCACCACAGTGTCCTTTAATTGTAGTTTGCGACTAAAGTAAGTGAAGGGTACACGTTTGGCATTGGCCAATTGTGCAATTGCCACCATGGCATTGCTCTGTGTTCCGCCACAACTGACTAAGTGCGTCTTGGCGTAAAACGTGTCCCGTTGTTGCAAAAAGTACCATAACTTGCGCATCTACCAAGTTGCACGATGCGTTTAGAATGGTACCAACCACCTCCAATCATCACAGCCCTTCACTACCTTATTGCCCGCCAAATGGTACACATCGTCGCGCTTTACATGCACTCGCTGGCCTCGAAACACCACTCTTGTCACGGGCGAAGCTTGCCACATTTTTTTGACACTCGTGTTCGTACTTAACCGAAAAGTTGCGTCACAACGCATCAATTTGCATCGAGCGTTATTTTCCCAACCAGACAATGCGGCGCTTGAGTTCCCGCAGTGCGTCTCATGCCTCTCTCGCTCTCCTCTCCACCATATCCACTCACGTTTTTTCTTCCTATTGTATCCTATCGTTCTAGCCGGTGGTCGCAATTTTAGCCTCAAGAGTGAAGAAGACGTCGAGGAACTCATGCAAACGCTCGTGGCCCAAATCCATGCCAAACTCAAGAATGAATTGAATTTGCGCGAAATTTTCATTCCTAACTCCAAAGCCGAAGCGCGGTGCAATATCTTTGTGTCATCAACGTATGCCACGTGTCCCAAATTATGTGTGTTTATGCAACCCGGCGAAGGTGAGAACCCGTCGTTTTGGTTTTCCTTTTTTTCATCCTTTTTTTTTGCGGCATGCTTACCAGTCATGGGTGATTAGGGATGCAGCCCGGTATGTGGAGTCGCTCGATTGACCTTAAAACCGGGTTTCAAGGCTCCATGATTCCATACTTAAAGACTGCAATTCAAGGCGGGTATGGGGTCGTGCTTTTAAACCCAAGTACCAACTTTTGCATCATTAATAACCATCAGGCCAAAATTTTGCATTCGGCCACACCCGAAGCCCATGTGGCATATGTGTGGCAAAATTACATTGTACCAAACGCAGCGCAAGAAATCAGTTTTATTGTGTACGACAATGGTGGTACATTATTAAAAACGTTCTTGAATACATTAAAACCCCACGACCTCAAGCGCGTGGGTGGCATTGCTTTTATTGAATCGGCCCATGAAATCACAACGAGGGACAGTCAACGTTTGGGTGAGTTATTACGGGACAAAGCCGTGAATTTTGAAGCGTCGGTGGAGCCCATGTTTACCGTGATTGAATCGTCGAAACCACGACTTGGGTGCACGTCCCTCTCCGTGGGACGGACGACGGGGGACACGATCAAGCACGAGTGGACCATCCACTCGGTCCAAACCTCGGCGTTTGTGTTTTTGCAATCGATTATAAGTGGCATTGACGAATCGTTGCATGCCATTCGGGCCACGTTTCCCAATAAATTAATTGTCACGGTCAATCGCGCCCGTTTGACGGGTCAGCCGTACAATAATCCCTTTGCCGTCGTCCAGTGTGTGGGTCAAAAGAAAGAGACGGTGGGGAGTCACCGCCATACCATGGATCCCGAGTGGAATCAAACCTTTTCCTTCCCAGTAACGTCGAGTTCTGCCAAAGTCATCATTGTCGTGAAAGATCGCTCGTTTCCATTGAATACGTCGTTGGGGCAAGTCGTGGTGACAATGAGTGAAGTGGGTCTCAATCGGGCCGATCGACGATGGTTTGCTTTGCGCGATGAAAAGATGGCGACGACGTATGGGAATGGGGAAGTGGAATTGACGCTCGAGTGGGTCCACGACACGTTTGTGGCACGAAGTGACTCGTTCATTCGTGGCAATCGACTCCCGACGTTGGAAGCCCAGCAACGACGGGACCATCGCACGGCCGACGATGGGGACACTGCGTGTTATTTATGCAAATCCACGTTTGTGTTGCATCGACGTCGCTATTGCCGCATGTGTTTGCGGCTCGTGTGCACCTCGTGTTCCGATCGCTTGTTCCTCCCTGGATTTAGTGAACCCAAGCGTGTGTGTTCGGGATGTTGTGATTTACAAATGATGCTGCACAATAAATTACCACGTATGGGCGGTCCCGGGCTCCCGAGTCCCAAAGTGCCGTCGCCAGATAAATTGGAGGAACATGCGCAACGCATTGAAGCGATGCGACAGCGTGAAGAAGCGGAGAAACGACCGCTGACGATTGGTGACTTTGATCTCCTCAAAGTCGTGGGACGGGGGGCATTTGGCAAAGTCTTGTTGGTACGAAAGAAAGACGGCAAGAATGCGGGCCAGATTTATGCCATGAAGATCCTTGTCAAGTCGCACATTATCAAGAATGACCAGGTCGAAAATACCAAAGCCGAGCAACATATTCTCAAGGAGATTAGTCATCCGTACATTGTCCGACTACGCTATGCGTTTCAAAACGCGGAAAAATTATATCTGATTATGGATTACTACCCCGGTGGGTCCATGTTTTACCATTTACGCAAATCCAAGCGCTTTACCGAAGATCGCGTTCGCTTGTACATGGCACAATTGCTCACGGCGTTGATGCATTTGCATTGCAAACAAATTGCGTACCGGGATTTAAAGCTTGAGAATATTCTCATGGATCCCAAAGGAAACATTGCCTTGACGGATTTTGGCTTGTCGAAAGAAGGTCAATTGATCGATGGTGCCATTCGCGCGTCTCAAGCCGATTCGGGGATGAAAACCATTTGTGGGACAGCCGAGTACATGGCGCCCGAGTTGTTGCGGCATCAACCGTATGGCAAAGTCGTCGATTGGTGGAGTTATGGGATTTTATTGTTTGAAATGCTTACGGGACGCACGCCGTTTGTCGATCGCAATCGGCGCCAAATGTTTAAAAACATTATGCAGTCGGAAATCATTTATCCGTCGCACATTTCATCGGGCGCTCGTTCCTTGATTTCGAAATTGCTCAATCGCGATCCCGCTCGACGGCTTGGCGGTGGTCCGAATGGGGGACGGGATATCATGGCGCATCCGTTTTTTGAAACGATTGATTGGGATATGCTTTTGCGGAAAGAGATTGAGCCTCCTTTTGTCCCCGACGTCTCGAGTGTCGATGATATCACGAATGTCCCTGAAATGTTTCAAAACATGGCAGCTGTCGACTCGCCGGTGAACAAGAAGAATGGCGACGGGCATCATTTTGAAGACTTTACGTACCAAGAAGAAGGTTTGATTATGCGAAGTACCCCGAGTTAAGTCTGCAATATATTTAATTATTGCAATCCTTTGTCCTTTTTGTCTTTTTATAAGCCTTTTCATCTGTACTCGTTATTGGCCGCTTGAAATGGGGTGGTAAATTTGGTTCAATGACACTGTCTTCTTTTGTTATGGTGGTATTGCCATTATTGTCATTGCTTGTCGGTATCGGCAATTGGGGGCCAATGGAAGGCACACTATCGTTACTTTTTGCTTCCAAAGGCAACTGGGGGCCAACAATGCCACGTTGAGCTCGAACTCTTTTACTTTTTGGTGCACTGCGTTGCAAGAGACGCTCATAGTCTTGCAATTGCCGTCGAAAACTCTCGTTTGGATTGGCCAAGGGACGACATTTGACTACAAAGGCCAAGGCATGGTCGAACGTCATGGAGTGGAGCTTCATGAGGTACGCAATGACCATCGACGACGATCGACTGACGCCCTTATTGCAATGCACGAGGATTCGACCTATACAAGAAATGAGCAATATACGTAGAAATCCAACACCATGCTTGGCAATACGTTAGCCCCATCGTATTTATTGTCCCCAATTTCAGCAAAGCAATACCATAATATTTGGCTTGGGCTATAAACGCAATGCACCCCTCGAGAACACGCGAGATATCTTCAGCCTTATTGTCAAAAATAGAGCAGCGTCGATACGTAAAAAGCTGGTCTTTTTCAAAGAAATTGGGAACTCCCGCCACTGGATCCATTTTCTTAGGAGGCGTCACCTGAAGCCGAAAATTAGCCATTACCCCCCTCCTTTCAAACTCTCAATCGACTGCAAACGTACATTTAAAATGTGAGTGATACGAAAGCGCTGTAGTAGATCCTTGTCGCGCGCGTGGGCCCGACAACCGAGGTACACGTGCTCAAGAATGTGAGAAGGCTCGGAGTCAGTTTCTCGCGCCATACGCAATTTTTGATTGAAAAATGGGTCATTGTAATATTGCGACAAGATATGGCTAAAAATGGAATATTGCAGGAATTTATCGATGACGAAACAGGCAACAATAATTTCGTAAGTTATTGCTTTAAAACCTAACTTGATAAAAGGCCCTTCAATACTTCTACCTAAATGTACATCCCTAGTTCCCGCCTGCAATACGACTCCCCGTCACAATGCAATACAAGCAAGCCATTATTGTAGCAAACAAGGTCGTTCACCCGTCATGTGGCTTGAACGGCGACTTTGCAGCGTCCCACGCCTGTGCTAGCCGCTGCGTCGACAATAATGGTTCTTTTTCTTCCTTTGAGCCATCAAACCCGCCGCTGCGTTGCGAGTCTGCAATGGGCGTCGGTGGCCCACTCACGACCGTGGCAGGATACATGGCCTGCAGCCTCGTGTCCGAGACGAAAGCCTTTGATTTAATCGCCTCCTTTCTCGATTGCTGGTACAGCTTGGATTTAAACGCAAAGTCTTGACGGAGCAAATCGAGCTGCACATTGGCAGGCACGCTTGGCACAAGTGTCCAAAAGACCCAAATCAAGAGCAACAAGCAATGCTCACTGATGAGGATTAGAAACATGCGTGTGGTGAGCGAGAAACAGGCAAAGTCGGGACCAAAGCGATAATGCGAGAAATCGTGGCCGAGGGCATTTGCGATTTGCGTCGAGCACGTAGACGAAAAGAACTCCATGGCCCCTGTCGAGATAAAGACTAGCCCAATGTTGACAATCACACCCGTCAAGGCCACAAAGTGAAGCATAGAGTACCACTCGCCAACCCCGTTAGCTTTGCGTGGAAACGGCCGTCGATTGGTGCGACAAAGACGAAAGCCGTCCCCACGGGTCTTGAGCGCGTTCACGACCATGCAAGCCGCCGGCATGAGGGGCCACAACATGGAAAACATGACGACGAACCCAAATTGAACAATCATATGGTGGTAATCGTCGTACGGATCATAATTCTCTTGCGCGCCTTCAAACAGAATGGCACGTGCTTTGGCATTGAGGATTTCCACTTCACGTTCACTATTCTCCACGTACCGAGCTGACGATCGATTTAAGAGACTTGCCCGGTTTTCATTGGCGGGATCACGCTCATTAACGTTGCTCACAGGCTTCGTGGCATGACTTTGATACGTCATGTCGGCGAGGAGCTGGCGTTCACCTTGCGCCTTGACTTTCGTCAGGACTTTGCGATCAACGCCACGCAGTCGCTGCTCGTAGTGGATGCGGTGAATCCACGGCACAGCGACGGCAATGAGAAGGTTGAGTAATTGCGTAATTATGATTGGGGTCAGGAACAACGTCTCCAAGTCGAGGTGATGAATGTCAAATGTGACCCATCCACGACAGGGAATACATCGCGCTTCGTGCCCACCAAGTGCATTCCAAGCCAATGGACACGAATCGCAGTACGACCCCGAGCGATTCAAGTACGGTCCAAAACAACAATTGGACGGATCGTGCCAAAGGAGCGTGTTTAAAAAGTTGGTGATCGTATCGCCTGCCCCGGGAAGGACGTAAATGAAAGCGAGGAGGATGAACCACGTGTAATAATTGAGAAAATCCATGAAAAAGAGTTTGCGAATCAGGGAGGTTTCAAATTGCTCGATTGTTTTCCAATTTTCCCATTCGGTAAACACCCGTGCAGCTTTCGTGACAATGACATTCCATTGAATAATGTCGACAAACAAGCCATAGAGAACGCCACCTCCTAGAATGTAAAACCACTGGACGGAAAAGAGGCGACTTTCGGGGTACCGCACTTTTAAGACTTCAAACGCAGTGATCCAGATGGCAATGATTCCCATCATAATGGAAATTTGCACCATCATAAAACACACGACGACGAGATACTTTGGATAGCGTTTCCATCGGGGGTAATATTGATCCGGGAAGCCCGTCACCGGATTGACCGTTGCATAGCCGTGAAAGTTTGGATTTCGGTACTCGATCGTTTTGGTTTCAATCATCTGGACCCACTTGTGATTCAATTCATGAGTACGACGAGACCAGGCTTTGAGAAATCCATAGCTCCAGAGCACGGAAATCAAAAAAGCCCAGCCGACAAGTACGCGCATGTACATGGGAGTCCCCATCCCACGTCGAAGACACGTCAAAAGGAGACCCAAGAATGCAATTGGGACCAAAGCTTTGTTGTAAAAATCCATAAAAGCGAAATAGTAGCCCACTTTTTCCCCAAAATGGGCGCGCACTTTGTCAATGTAATTTCCTGCCAGAAACTCGAGCTTGGGGGTGCCAATGAAAGTTTTCAATAAATAGCGATTGGTGGCCGGATCATGAACGGGAAAGATCGCGTGGACTTGGGGATGGGCTTGCGTAATCTTGGCCGTCTCGCGAATGATGTGATCAATCACTTGTATGCGTTCGGCAGGAGTCACGAGTGGACTTTTGTGGACCACGGCATCCACTTCCCGCGACTTGCCGCGACGTAACCACGTCTGGAACTTGAGTTGTTGTCCATAGAAAGCAAGGGCGGCCTCGTTGCCTCGAACTAGCAAGATAAAGTACTGGCTGGCGTTTTGACCATTGACCTCAACGCGACTAAAATCTCCTTCCAACACATCGACGTCAAGGCCACTGGCGACCAATTTCTCGATCACCTCTTCTTCTACTGCTCCACTACTGTCTATTGCGACGTCAATACTACAAATGGCTTTCATCTCTTTTTTCGTCAGTGAGCTTCGACGAGTTACAATGGCAAAGTCATACGTAACCCCGTTTAATTCTGCACCCTTTAGATAACGGTATGTACCCGGGTATACCTGCGTCGATACGGGGGATTGCACACTCCACGGAATGCCTTGTAGTTCCAAGTCCATGGCACTGGATGAACGGTTATGAGCAGAATTTTCTTGACAGGGGACGCTTCTTGGGGCAGGCGTCACTTCGGGTGTGGTGTCGTCATCTTCCATCTTTCGACTTAACTCAAGAATCTATTGATTTGTCAAGTATCAACTGCCGAAAATTATAACCTTTTCTGCTCACTTTTATATCTTAGTGGAGGTGGATTTACTTTTGAGTTTAGAAATCGATGTATAATCAGGTCTACGATGAGTACGTTCGAAATTAGATTAATCATACGCAAAAATCACGCGCTATTCTGCTTCAGTAAGATGTTATTTCTATGCATGTACTCTTATCAGACGTCTGGATCTGTCGGACGCCTCGTAGAACGCTAGAGGATCAGAAGGGAGCTATGCGCAGTAGGTGGTAAAATTAATGCTCAATCTTTGATTCAAACAGCTTTAAGCCCTTTTTTACGTATATTGGACTCACAGCAATCCTCTAGCTTCTACAAAATTTATGCGCTGGATGTGGTACCGTACATTGTCTTAAGCATGTTCATCTTCGACACTCCACCTCGCGATACCATTACAAACACCATGGCTAGTGCCCACTAGCGTCCACGACTTGGCAAACATGTGCCAATCTACCGGCTTAATTAATAGGTATTAAGCATGAGCTCGAAATGCATGCACATAGCGTAGATTCTGTTCGAAGAGTGATATGCTTGACGAACTTAAGGCGCGCATCGATATGTTTGCTTCAAAGAAGAGGACTCTTTGTCACCCTAAGTCTGATCGTCCACATGTATCGACTTGGACATGATTTGAATATCAAAAAGTCACGCACCGTTGCAGACGCCACTGCAATTTACCAATTGCAAGATAATCCTCTATTTTGGTAGCAAAGCACAACCGCACAAGTAAATGACTTCTTGCAAAAGTCGGCACCAGTGTATGACACAAGCGTAATTGACACATGTGGCCCGGCACTAGCGCGCATATTAAGTCGCGTCTTTTTGCTGCTTATAGGATGGCGCACGGTGGTATCAGCTATCGATGAGTCCCATACGCGCGAATCATGCGTCTGACGCGTTGCCTGGGTACAAAGATAGAACGTGTACATCACGCGACCCGTAACAAACTCTCGACAACCGCTGCACCAGTTTCTGTGTTTTCTGTAGCATCACACTATTGGTACAGCTTAATTGTACTTTTCATCACAGATCGGCATTTGCGTTGGGTTTGCCGACGTCAATATGTGCTCACGTAATTTTTAATCGATTGCCTTCACATGATCGAGAGCGTATGTACGCGAATCGAGTGCGGTGTCTAATATCGAGATATTTTGACCCCAGTCCCATATTCTCGATCGATAGCGGTGACATCGCTGATAATTTCTTAGACCGCTGCATCTCCGTGAATTTGACGAGAAAGTTATCGACGAAGACGCGCACTACAATCCTACGTACCCTCCTTGAGCTCCACTTTGCCTTACAGCATTATGTTAAAGTAATAGAGCGTGGTAGACATATGCTGGACAAACTATGCTAAGATCAAGAAACATCGTTGCGCGCAGCAACATGCTATAATCCAACGTCAGCTAAAGCATCATGCTTTCGCCGAACAAGCACAAGTTACTACACTCGATGGTATCGTCTTGTAAAGCTGCGTTGCTGACGAGATGCCTGATAGACTCACCATCCAAACCTAGGTGTAATTTTGATTCTTAGCAACTTGCACGCACAACGTATAGTCGACACCGTTCTTAACTTTGGTTTTTTTCTTATTGCTGCCCTTGCAGCCGTTCATTATTTCTCTTAGAGTTAGAGCAGGCTGCTAGACTGTGGATAGCTTAGCACAGCCATATCACACTCGCGCTCGATGCGTGGCTCGCCGTCGACCACGGGTGCTTCGAAGAGCTTCCCAATTGAAGAAAGGCCTCAAAATGAAAGCTTTGAAGTTTGTGTTGAATGGCAAGCTCTCTGAATTCACTGAGAAAATCGCTTTGACCAGCATTATACTTTTTGTAGGTACTGTGCGCAGCCCACTTGACGCATAATAGACACTCGCACATCAGAGTCGTCACATGGTTTGCTTGTTGTCAGAGGTACAAGTAGAACTCGGGTCAGGTTTCTTTAGCATGTGTGCGCACTGATAGTCTGGTAATTGCGATGTCAGACGCCAAAGATTGGACATCTTTACTCCGTTAAATAATCAAACGACGGTAGCTGGCGCAATTAGGTATTACCGGGCATGGTGCGATAGCACATGACCGGGCCATTTGACTATGACCGAACTTTGCGTTTTTTGCCAATCTTAGCCAAACGCTTCTTGAGTGTACTAAATCTGGCGCATGAATGTTCGAATCCTTCTCATACATCTGAGCCCAAAATCTCGATACAGCCCAATTTCGTGAGCTTTGAAATTGTGAGCCGGGGCGCTGTCGCTCAACTGGTACGTGCATTGCCTGTCGCAATTCCGACTTCAATTGTTAAACAGTAACTTTTACCCCTGCATAATCTGAAGTGCGAGACTGGAATTGTCGTGACACTACTCAATGTGAAGTCGGTCACTTCGGTTGCTTATTTTCTTCTACATCCCATGCATTTACTTGCTAGTATCCATCTGTTATCCGCTTCAAATGTCTGAATACATTAAAGTTCATCGGCGCTTCACCGTAATCTTTGTTAAGCGCAGGATAAGACACACTCACTCTCGTTATCCTCTTGACTTTTTTTTAGCTATGATACTTCCATTTGTGCAATATGCTCTTAGAGGTTGATGGGGTCACAAGCATCTGCGTATTAGCTACGTCGCCTTTTTTGTAGACCATTCCTGCACCATGTATCACCGCAGTAGATGGCGCCTTCTTTCCGTGGCTATCACCAACATTGAGTGTAACTATTGTACTTGGTGCTTAGTCGAAATCCTCATAATAAACTCGAATTGTTAGCAGTTGGTGGTAAAATCGAACGCTCAATGTCATTTGATCACGCTCATAATTTAAATAGTTTTGCTAGCTTTCGGTCACGCTTCTCTTATCTTTGAATCTCGAAACTGAATTTGCTGAGTCAGTCCGACCAGATATTGGCTACTTATGCATCCATAATTAGCAACTTTATTGCATAATCCCGTAACACCAACCAGCTTTTCTGACATTAATTAAATGGTATGCGTTATAGCATAGTTGGAGTAGTAGCGATTTGTCACTGAAACAGTGCGACTCCGTGGTGACGCAATGCAGTGAAATTTCGAGGTAATGTGTACTACACACAGTTGTATCCTTGTAATGGTCTTAGGTCCATTGCACAAGATTTTAGGATGTCGTCGGTGTTCTGGACGGAGCGCCATAAGTTATTGACTATCGATCTCTTGATAGTAAACACTGCACACTTTTATTCGTACGGGCAGCAAGAGCGCATCAATTAAGTGCTAATAGTAGTGTATCGTAGCCATGCTACGTCACATTCTAATCAAAGTTTGATTTTTATCTTTGATTGAAATTTTACAATGCCAAAAACACGTCTGCAGGTCTGCTTTGCTCTGTAATAAAAGCGATCGGCACTCCATTTTTCCGCTCCGGTTGAATTTTCAGCAGCTGTGACAATACAAACCGGCTAGTAAAATGTGGGCTTTTAAGTGATATTTCTTAAGAAAAGGCTCGCTAACATTGCAATAAGTTCCGTCTTGTTTTTTTTGCTCGAGCAAATCTAAATACTACACAGCACAACTATTGCCAAAACTGAGCAGGTTCTCGAGCTATAGTAAATTTAAGTTTCTTTGCTTGCCTTCTAGTGCTTACTCTGCTGTGAGGAAGCCGCACACGAGGCACTTCATTTGTTACCTAAATCAACTCAGTCGTAATCAAGCAGCGGTGTATCATGATTACAAATACCGATGACTATATCAATATCAATGCGCACAGATGACGCCATCGGATAATGTCACAATCATTCCAGCACAGAGAGTTGGTGTGATCGTTATTTGTGTGATCACGTGCACGCGACCGACGCGACAGCCAAGTTCATGTGAGTGACGAGGCCGATCACATCACAGAGAGCCAGATTTTAAGTTCAAGGTCTTTGGGTTGAAGCTCAGAATACTCAAGTTCATACTTACGAGTTCCTCTAGGAGCCTTCCAGGTCCATGAAAGAGCAGCAGCAGGAATCATGTCTGGTCAGTCATAAATCTGCCTTTTGTTACTCAAGTTGCCCCCTCTTTCGTCCAAGTCACCCGTCGTCTTGAAGCTCAACACCCGGGTCTCATGATTACCAAACCCAAGTATCGGCTTTTACTTCTGTGTGAGCTCTGTTTGCTTTACGCTTAGTCAGAGTCAGATCCACACAGCTCTTCGCCTTTGCAATAGCTGAGTTGGACGGAAAACTGCTACATCTTAGTCCGATACGATCGACTCGGACAATTCTATGCGCCGATAGATAGTGCTGCTAAAATGCACCATTTCATCTACCATAGTATTTAGATCGACGGTTTGACGAGCCGATTACCGGCACAAGTACGCATGTGGAGCTTTGGAAGTCCGCGAGAAACAAAAACATAATTTTATGAACACTGAAATTTTTGAGCTCATGTGAATCACTGTCGCTGATTAAGTAGGTATGGCGAGTGAAATGGTCTGACATGCTGTAAATCTTACAGGGATGAGCCCACTTACAAACCCACGTACTAAATGAGGCCAGGAGATTTGCGTGATACTATCGCAAGAGTCTGTTCGCGGTCCAAGTGACCTTCTGGCGTGTCATGACATCTAAAAAATGATTGGAGAATACATGGAGGACACATGTGATCCCGTCTAAGACAACGTAAGCGCTGAAGCACGAGCGTAATAAACGATCTTCCCGCCCCGGGTGCAAGACTTTAAGCGACCTAATCCACCTTTGCACCGGCCAATTCTCATAGGTCCCGGCATGAAGACTTGGCCATTTGATACCAAACTTTTCAAGTATCAGTACAGTCCTAGCAAAGCGCTGAAGTATCTTGGGAGTTTGACTCGGGTGAGACAGTACCGCGTTTTGCCTTTGCGCATTTTCAAATTCAAACAAAAAGACTTTGATACCATGCTCACTGGTTCTGTGACAAAGTGAGATGCCTCATCTACTGAGTGTATTTGCGCATCGACAAGGTTTCTTGTGTAAGATCAAATCTTCAGTGCCCGAGTGAGCAAAGGTCATACCGGATCGATCCAGCGTGAGGAAAGCAAGTGCATCAGCAGTAAGATCGCGGAAGGTCAGCCCATCTCTTGGCTTTTCCGAACAATCTGGATAGTAATAACATATTCGTTGACAACTCGCGAGACGATTGCGATAGCGATCTTGTGGGCCCAACGAATAAGTAATCTTCGATCAGGATCATTGCTGAAATATATGAAAGTTTCCATCTTTACTATACTGTTATTGAATAAACGAGAGGAAATTGTTATACACCGGATCGTTCCGGCGAGCTCGTGCTCCGTCTATATTTAAGCTGACCAATGCTGCTGCCCCGGCGATGAAGGGTTCAGTAGAATTGAAATTTAAGCCACTCTGGGTATCACTACGAGGCGGCGAAGAGTGTTCCACACACTTATAAGAGATTTGGAGAACTTCGTGCAGTTTGCACTCACTAGATGCTTGTTGCACTTTTAGTGCTGCAATATGCTTCTCATTTCCCCAGCTTTTTCTCTAAAGCCGGTCTTAACTTTGCTCTATTTAAACTCATGATAGCCGAAACTTAGCGAGCTACTACACTTCCAAGTTCTGAGACGATGCGAGGTCAAAGATCAGTCCCGCAATTCACTCTAAACGTAGATAGACTCAGAATAGCCTGACCTTGCAAAAAAATACTCTTTTCAAGCTCCGAGACGCTGTAAAGACACAGATCAATCTCACCTTTCTATCTAGATATGTACGGACTCATTGCAGCAGAAACTCAACAAACGATGACTCTACAGAACTCTAAGACATTGTTTAGCCACAGATCGGTCCTGTCTATCTATTTAAACGTACAAGGACTCATGATAACCATAACCTATTGCACTTTCCAAGTTGTAATGTCATAGATCAGTCCCGCCTTTCACTCTGGATGTAGACGGACTCATTAGAGCCCAACATTAGCAAAAAATGACGCTTTTCAAGCTCTGAGACGTTGTAAAAACGATCAGTCCCGCCTTTCTATTTAGACGTGTACGGACTCATTGCAGCCGTAAATTAGCAGACAATCTTTCTGTCAAGACTCTAAGACTTTGTATCGGTCCTGTCTATCTATTACGGGGCTGCGTACTCACTTAGAAAGATTTGAAAATGCTGTGTAGGGGGAGTGCCTGATTATTTTAGAAATTGGCATCTGCTTGTAGCTCAGACAAATAAATAGCTACAAGTAGACTTAAGGCGGTCTACCAGTAAGCCAAAGAGAATATGTTTTTGGTTGTGTATTTTTTAAATCTAATGCTTTCTATCATTCAATATTCCCACTCCAGCATAATTTTAATGCTTCCTCGCTTATTAGCACTTTACCTTTCTCAAAAGTTCTCCTTTCGTGGGAATATTATATAATACAAGTACTATTTTTTTCGGACACACATTCATAAATAAGTAGCTATATTTTGGTTCATAGGATCGCCGAGCTTAAAGGGCTTTTCGTTTCGATCAAATTTGCAAACATTTATTGACCTGATTTCCTTTTTCATACTCAGCGTAGTATAAAGTGGCTGACACCCCTAGTTGATCATCC
The DNA here is from genome assembly GCA_003676415.1 of Plasmopara muralis. NCBI lineage: Eukaryota > Oomycota > Peronosporomycetes > Peronosporales > Peronosporaceae > Plasmopara > Plasmopara muralis. The sequence goes on from RCHQ01000303.1 coordinate 41,562, forward strand.
TCCCCATGGGGGGGCTAATAATGGATTAAAGCCATATTTTGAAAGCGTCAGTCGAAACTTTAATTACACAACAATTTTAAATCTCGCTATGTGGAGTGAGAAGTTATTTATCGCCTTGCAGTGATATTCGGAAAGACAGTTGCTGCGATGCTTCTGGGCTGAACGTCGTCGGAGCAACAGTTTTGTTCAGAGATTTTGGAATGCGAGTTCGTCGGAATAAATCGGCGAGTAACAATTTGTTCGCGTTCACCAAAGTACAATGCAGTGAAGACGAGAAAGTCCGTAATATTGGTACTAGTTGCTTCTAGATCGATTAATTCGAAAAGAAGACCGCTAACTAGCCCCCCCCTGTTTTTGCTAGCCAGCCCCCCCACTTAATACAGTACCCTTATTCTGAACATTTTGATTTCTTTTACTTGCATAAAAAACATTTTACAGAAACCAACTCCTATACGCAAACGCTTAGCATTGCGTTTAAGCACTTCAAAGAATGTGTAGTAAAATATTGGCTGGTAAAACATATTTATTAGTTTCTGTGCATTATATATGGCGTCTGCTGTTCCAAGCACAAACAAAGTCGTATATGAACGCATTACAAACCTTGGCGAGTTTGCAAAGTCGGGAAGTGTGAGGTGCAAATTGTGATATGCTTAATTTAACGAAGTGCGAGGCAATGATCCGCGCCTATACTACACACAGGTTTGGAGGCTTCTGCGCAAGTATAAAAACAAAAGTATCTGTGTGTAATCAAGCGTAATACTATCCATTGTGTACTGGTTTCTGCTTTAAATTAAAAGGATCCTTATTCGCGGCACCCCAACAATCGTAGTTAACATCTATTTTGCCCGTATTGTCAATTTATGGCTCGGAGTTAAGGATGATTTAGCCCTTAGGCGAGTCACCACGAACAATCTGGTCGTTCCAACTATTTGGTGCGCACATACCAACGTAATTGAAGCCTCTGTAAACCTCCCTGCAGCATTCAATTGTCCAAAAATGTTTAATCTCTCTATAGCATTGTTAACCTGAGTCGCCAATTTTATCATTGTTGACTTGTAAAATTCCATGAAGCGAGTCGGATATGAAAAGCAAAGTCTGCAGCAATGCAAAATTAGATTCTTCCCGATGTGTAAAACAACAGAATGAAGCCAAGAAGACAAAATAAAGCGCAAGCCCTACTTTGTGGCAATGACAAGAACGAACGACATCGTGATGCCCCCTGCTTGCGAGCGAAACGATCATGAAATCTGGTAAACACTATCATATGACCTGGCGTCGCACAAGTATAAAAGTGATGGCTATTATTTCCAACGGAGAAATCCCGCTTTCTGTATCCTACCGAAGAGTTTAATTTAATGATGTTTGTGCCAGCCAATCATAGATCTTTATTTTATACTTCATTAAGAAGGGAGGGAGGCTGGTTAGCGAAAAGGGGGTGCTGGTTAGCGTCTCCCTTTCGAAAAATCTTTATCGTCGTCATCTTGCGACATAACGGACAAAAGTGAGATTTTTTGCTATTCCAATTTTTAATGAAAAAAATAGGCATAAAATGTGCCAAACCTCAGCAAGTTTATTCTTACTAAATGCGCTTGGGGTGTGACATTGCTTGCTTTGATCGCCCTAGAAATAAATCGTGCTCCGGCGCTAATCTCTTCGCCTCAATTAAGTTGCTTTATCGATGCATAAATATGCCCGAAAGACGTGTCATCTTATTTCTTGTATTGTCATAAATTAGTAGACTCTTCTTCAATACGCTGGGTGCGGTCGCATCTCGCATGGTTTTCCATGGCCTCGAAGATTCACATCATACGCGTGAAGACATGGCTCGGTACGAGCCGAAACCTTTTCGCACAAAGATTTCTTTTTCCTTGTGCCAGGCAAATTACCCCAAGGGTTTGACATTGAGTGCCCACGTATTCATGCAGAAATCTATAACAACAGAAACAGACGTCCACGGTGTTATGCATCAGATCAAGTCGTCTGATGTTTTGCTTCCAGTGTGGAACGACCGGCCATCGTGCAGCATATAGCCGCGTGCCAGCGCTTATGCTACTAAGGCGAGATCGTATGCGTCCTTCAAACATTCCTAGGCCACTAATGAGAAAAAATGAATTGGGCTAGCAGTCTTACTGACCGGAGGACCCATTCGAATAATTAGCCTTCTAGCCTCGATACGATAAGTAAAACTTGATGCCACTACTGTGAGCAGCTACATAAGCTAAACTTCATTGACTTCCAGTTTAACCTGTATCTCCTCGCGCTTCGGTTTTACCAGCGTCAAGCAACTCTCTCTGCGAGTCGTCCTCATCGGTGCTATTTTCAGGAATCCGAATCCGTGAGGGTGGCATCAGTGAAAATATTTGAGATTGCAATCCAGTCTAAATCCACCAATATTTCTCTATAGCCTTATGTAACGACCAGCCAGGATCTCTTTCTGCATAATTCTTGTATTATTAAATTTTCTTGAGTTTTTTGTATTGTTTTTTTATTCTAATACGTTTTGATCTATCTTTTGCGAGTTAAAATGTTGTATTTAAAAAATTGGCTGGACTATGGTGGCTATGCGTGGAATTAGTGGGTACAAACATCTCAGAAATCAGTAAGATCTTATATACAACAATACATAAAATTGTTCGCTTCTACATGGTGATAATGTCAAGTTTTTGTTAGACACACCGCTCAAAATTGACTGAATATTCTTGATAAAATGGTGTGGTAGAGCAAATACAAACAGAGATGTATTGCTTGTTTACATTGAAGTTGCTTATGACCAAGGTAAAACGATGAGGTCGACTACGTCGTCGTACATCTTTTGCACGACAACGATACAGATTCGTTCAAAATGAGTGCGGTGATCGCAAAAATGTCGGATGGAGGCGACCTTAAATCAGCCACGGTGCCAATTTCTCAAAAATAAAATTATATCGATTGCAGGTCAAGCTTGCAGCGTATTATCTGGTACCTGAACCTTACTTTGAATGATATAAGAGATTTGTACCCGATTTCGTGCTGGTGTCGCATAGTTAATGTACTGCTCTATGATCGGAGTTTGCTTGGTGTTACTCATCAGCGCTTTCATAACATCAGCTTAAGTGCTTCAATTCAATTATTGCCAGTAACATCGATTATTTGATGCGTTACTAAATAGCAAGTATACCCATATTGATAATTAGTCGACTTTTGCTACTTCTAGAAGTTGTCTACCTCGAAAGATACTTTCTTGCTATCAAAGTAATTTTTTCCTTGTCCCGATAACTCAATGGCTTTAAAATCGATAGCGGGCATACATATGGTTTATAGGTCCATTTATAAAAAAATATGTATTTACTTATTTCATGAGCTTGCGTCAGGGATTTCGAGTACGGCTCACTTGCAAAAAAAGAACATCATTTATTGTAATGGTACTTAGTGTATTGAAGCAAAATTAGTTTTTTTATCAATCAATGCCTGCTACTGCTTCTGCTGAAAACCTCGAAATAGATATATGCAATATTGACTCTAGCCGAGACAGGCTAAAGTAGGATGAGTCCCAGATAAAGTATTGGTACATTTAGAATCTCTACATGAACGTATTATTTTTCTGTCACGCTTCAACCTGCCATGCGACATTAATGTGATTAATTTAGAAAGCATTTGTTGCACAAATATAGAATAGGAACTGTAAAATAAAACACACGTCGAGGAAAATTCTAGTCTGGAATCGTTGATGATCTATGTTTATGTAGCTGACTCTTTTCATTCTTACTTTGAGACAGTAAAAGTTCATTTTTATTATCGGATAGCAAAAATAAGGCTCATCCTTGACTAAATAAAAAGGCAGTGATTTGCTTTGACCAGTAAAAATGCTCTTAGTGACATACAAAAGTAAAGCAATTCTCACGAGAACCATAGCAGTAGAAAGATTCCAGTGAGTTATCAATTACAACCACTACGAATGTAATTAGTGACGAATGAGAAGCGTAAATCAAAGTGCATGAAAGCTAAGCTCTTATTCTGAGACTTGTTCTTTGACTATTTATAAGCCGGAGAATTGTAAATTAGTTGACGCGTGCTCTACGCATATCGTACCTATTACAGCGTAGACATCTACATGTTTAAACTAACCCTTTTCATGTTTGTACAAATGGCTGTCAACCCACGCGGGTACTTCATTTTTAATGTCGCATGAGAGATGCAAACCAGAAAGGTTATATTTACATGTGCTGATGCTTTTGTCGATAGATTCTAGATTCCTCTTAGCTGCTCTTGAGGATTGTGGCAGCTAAGCTAAAGACAACAAACTATATATTCATTTTGGAATTTGCTCCCAACAGCTCAGACGAAGATATTTGCAAGATGAAGGTCAACGTCGCCTATTTTTTCACTGCTTCTCTTACACTTGCGCCAGTTTCTGCAATTGTTGGTGGTGACATAGTCTCTCAAGGTACAAAGATATACACGACTGGTGTCCGCTATAACAGTGACTCCGATTTGCAAGATGACTTCAACTACTGTGGCGCCGCGTTGATCGCGTCTACCCATGTGCTCACGACTGCTTCGTGTGCTCCAATGTACCAAGCAAATTATGTCTCGATAGGTGGACATTTTCATAGCGGTGACCACGATGGTGAAAAGATCAGGGTTTCATCTGTGATCACAAATCCAAACTTTAATTCGAAAACCCTTTCAAACAACTTTGCTATACTTAAGCTGTCAAAGGCTAGTAAGCACAAACCAGTGAAACTTCCAAATCCCGATGGCAGTGACATTCGAGCTGGCATGTGGGCTACTGCTATGGGCTAGGGCAACATTTCAACTTCTTCTATCGATACGTTTTCTATAGTGCTTTTAAGCGTAAGCCAACAAGTGATCCCCAACGACGCGTGCCATAAAGCACTCAAAACGTCTTTGATTGATATGTCGCAGGTATGTGCTGGTGGTAAAGAGGGCAAGTCACCGTGTAAAGGCGATATCGGTGGTCCGTTTATCAAAGAAAATGCTAAAGGTGATAGCGATGATGTCCTTATTGGACTCATTAGCAAAACCAAAGCATGCGGCGTCAAGGGTTCGCCCACTATCTACTCGCGTGTATCTTCGGCACTGCCGTGGAATAAGTCTGTAATCGAGTAGACGTGAACTGAAGGCAGCGAACATTTCAACATGCGTATTGTATGTTTTTGCTGTGGCAATAACTCAGCAATTTAAAGTTGAGCCTAATTTGAATTGCGCCTTAGTAAGATCTCTTTTTTATCCTGCCTTGAGATTTTATGCGCTCTTTAGTGGTGGTGTCTTCAATTTTGCTCGTATGATTTTAACATGTCTTTTTCAATCTATAGACCTAACACGAATATCTTCTTTTGTAATACAGGGCTCATATTCCATGTATTCAGCCATTTCTTTCAAGCCCTGCTCTAGATGTAAGACGAGAAAGCTGGTCAAGTATTTAACAAATGGCAATGACTGGAGGTCAAGTAAAAAAAAAGCTTTGTCAACCATTTCTTCGGGCAATCATTGGGTTCGTGTCGTTGCTTGCCTTTTCCTTCGGATTCACTTGAACTAAAGCAGAACTCCGAACCCAAAAGGGTTCGACTTGCTAAGCTTTCACGGTTGCAAATACAATGAAGTAATTAGTTGTATAGTAACACGCTTACGAGAACTGAAAATCGGTCATTAAAATATTTGATTCGTTACCATTCGACTTTTTCTTTGGTCTCCTCTACATTAAACAAACCACCTATGGGCCAGGCAGCTCCCTGCCAGAATTCATAACTTTCGAATAGCTTTCCTTACAAAATCAGGTGATTTTGCCAGCAACACGCTGCATCATTTT
>RCHQ01000304.1:0-47069 GCA_003676415.1 Plasmopara muralis
TAGAACGTTTTTTGGAACGGTTCTCAGCAGCTGGGCAGTCCCGTTTCATGACCAGTCTGGTCACAATTGAAGCATTTTTCCGAAAAACGTCGCCCTTGCGTGGCGCGTAACTCTTGCGGCCACTTCCTCGTCTGCCCTTGTTCCGTCTATGATTGTCTGTGGCTCAAAACGCTTTCTCACTTGCTTCCTTGTTCTGTAGTCTGTCTGACTCCTTCAACAGCTTCTTCTTGACTTCAATCAGAGTGATGTCCTTGGCGTTCTCCAAGATAGAAGATATCATCTCATATTCCGCCGGCAAGCTGCTCAGAAGCACCACTAGCTGTCTTAATTCATCCACCAGCTTTCCCGTCGTCTGGGGTCCCACGACCAGCTCATCGAACGCGTCCAGATGTTCCACCATGCGAGTGCCACTCTCCATCTTGAACTCATGAAGGCGCCGAGTCATCGTGACACGATTGTGTAGGGTGCAACGATTGTAGATGTCGCGAAGCGTTCCCCATGCCTCCAAGGCACGAGTAGCAGACCGAATCTTGGTCTGGTGTTGATTCTCGACGCCCTGGGCAATTATACCCAATGCTTTGGCGTCCACGTCTCCGTTATTTTGTTCTCGGCCTTCGCGCCCATAATGTGCCCCAGAAGCCCTTTTCTTGCGAGGGCCATCCTCCCAATGGTAGTAGTTACCATCTCCTAGGAGGACTTCGGTGCGCTTGGTAGTCATGGCGGTGAAGGTGTGGTTAAGCGAGGCTGTTGTTTGCGGCTGTTAGCCTGTTGAGCAGATGGCAAAAACCGAAGTGAATATATTTATATAGACCAATGAACGGCTACCATATGTAATTACTACTTGTAAATACTGTGACGCCATCCGCCTGTTCAACATACATTCAGCGGTGTAATTTTGACAATGTTTGATGTTGTGTCGAGCTTAAGGCCTCCGTTGATTCAAAATAAATACGCCAGCTGTGGGAATGGCTTTGTTTATTCGAAGGATGTAATTGTGACTGGCTTGCCACTGATAGTACGGAATTCATGACGGTCAACAATTGAGTTAGTATTTGCAATGAAGAAAGACTTCAGTCAATGCATCGTAAGTGAGGACTAAAGTATTTATTCACAAGTGCTAGCTCTTGACTAATCGAGGCTTCATACCCCGACGTGTTAAATCTTGAAAAGTACTAGACGATGATGCATTTTCCTTACAAATCGTCCCGAGCTTTCTTAATAAAAAACTGTCATTAGCCGCGCTGCGCTTGTGAACGCCGCTTCAACACCCCTGTGATTCGCTTTGCTCGTGTCTTAAAGACTGGATGTCAAAGGATGGCTCATTTATGAGCTTGGCGTCGGGCCTGTCTTTATAAGTATTGCGCGACCCGCTTGAAATTGAGCTGTTGAATTACTTGAATGTACAATGCTCAATCTCCTACCCGCACTTATCGGTATGTGTACCGGCATGCATAATGAGGTTTTTCAGAAATCATATCTTAACAGAATAAGTATGTGCATTCGTTGGTAGCAAACTTAAAGCAAGACCAGAAAGATAAGTATGTCATTTGAATGAATCAAGTTTTTAACCCACTTTATTTTTGTTGGCTCATTGGAAGATTATACATCTTCCTCCACTCCCCTTCTTTGCAAGATACTAAGTGATTTCGTCACACATTCAGCTGTTTTTCAAAAACAGTGTGAACAGCAATATCTCCTCTGGCAATTACCCCTATTAGACTAGATCGGGCTTTTGAAGGCAGGCCGTTACTACTACGCCTCTCAATGTTATATGTAGTCACCGCTTAGCAAAAAACCACCTTCGCGTAGTAGAGCCACACCGTTGAAAACTATTGAGTACGGCAACAATATTGTGGCTCCTATTGACTGTGAACATAACCTTTGGCGAAATTTTCTCAATGTAGAATGTACTTATTGTGCTCTTGACGCACTTTCTTAAATTGTGAGTATCCCTGTCCATACGGAGATACTTACGCAGAGAAAGCTCGTAAAATACTGTAAGAAACTTTACCGCAAAGAGATCTGATTCTAGAATCGTCTCGCGGGATAGCGTCATAAATTGTGTCAAGGGCCAACTCAGTATGATGCGAACGGGTGCGAGCGCGTAAGTAAAGCAAAAGGAGAAAGTAATTTTATGTAGTATATGCTAAAATTATTGAGCATTCCAAAGCCAAGTTTGTCAAATTTCAGCGCACAATTTGAGACTCTCAAAGTGAAGGGCCATATAATTTGCGTATAAGCAAAGAACGACAATGATGCGCGGTAATGATGCTTCAATCAAGAAGAGGTTGCTAGCAACGATGTGGCAGGGTGTGAATGCGAGCGAGCTATTCAAGTCCGCCGCACATTCTTTTGTGTCGAGAAACGAGCTCTGTTTTTATTGAAAAGAGAGCTCGTTTTGAGCATGGCACTTTATTTTTTTATATATATATCTATTCCAGTTAATCGTCGCATATCAGCTGGCACAAATCGATCTTATTCATTCTCATTTTTTCCTCCCACCTTCCAAGATAACCCTCATGGTCTCTTTGCATCTACGGTGTGTCGTGACGCTGACAATAGTCGCTCTGCTAACAATCTGTAAGACTGCCAAGGTGACAGCGAGAGCCTCTCGTGCCGCGGAGCCCCAAATCCATGGCCTTCCACGGCGGCGATGGCCTACACGGCTCTTGCAGTCAGCCACCGCTTCGTCCATCATGACGAAAGTAATACATACATTACTGGGAAAGAAATTTTACCCACAAGAATTTTTGCAACGCGCCAGCAATCCACAGGGCGCTGTGACTGACCTGTTTAAGACTCACAATGTCAAAGGCGTAAATGTCGATAGATTTTTTTTGAGCAAGCGGTTCAAGAGGTGGGAAAAACAAGTCAAGAAAGCCTATGGAGACGACGCTGAATCGTTGATGTTTTCAACATTGAACGATGAGCTTCGTTATGACGACAACGGCGGAATCGAAGCAATCCTTGCGCGGGCCATTAAAATCAATAATCCGAATGATTTGGTTTACCGTTTTGAGGATCTGCTGCTCAAGGAACTAGCTGATCGTGTGATACACAAAATTGTTGGCAGCGTTAGGGATTATGTGCGCTATACGATTTATATTGATTTGGCGCATAGGTTTGCGGATGTAAAAATGGGGAAATTGCTGGAGACAGAGAATCTCGCTGAGCTTATTCGTGATTTTGACAAAAAAATTGCTAAATCTTCAATTACACCGTTTGACTATCTAGAGAATTACTTTAAGATGATTAATCGTGCAAAGAGCATCACGGACGTTTTCGAAAGTTTGGGTCCTGTGAAAGGGTTCAACAACAATGCCTTTTTAATTGAAATGCTTTCCAAAAAGGCGAGCAAACTAGAAGAAAAAGTGGATTTTGCCAATTTCATGCTGACTACACTACGTAAGGCAGAATGGGATGAGGGCAAAATTTCCTCACTGGTCTTTAAGCTCGAGAAACGAAAAATCTCGTCTGGTGTGGACCCAATAATTAAGGCGATGGCGAATTATCTGAGATCTGGTGGAACATAGCGATTCAATAGTGGGATGGATTGGTACGTATGCGGATAGTCTACACATGACGTACAATTTCTCGCGTTGAAGTTATGTGTTGCTTGTGTTGGTATAGTGTGTTTAGCAAAGCGAGCGGAAATATATTTGCAAAGGGTCTTTCGTCTGTTGCGCAAGAGATTTGATCGAGAGAGCGGCGTCTAATGCTCGGCTTGCCAGGAGAGCAAGGGTGTCATTTAAAGACGAGGCTTGCATGTCAACGAGTCACGTATTTTTCGCATTAGAATGAGACGAATGCTCTTGCATTGTATGTTTGAATTATGCTAGTAATATTTTAATATCGACGATTTTTACACGATCATTCCATTCGCCTTCTTGTCCTATTTACACATTTCCCATTTAAAGCCTACCACGCGTTAACGGAGCTTTCAGAATATTGCCCAGTATGTAGTAATTAAAGATTGACAGTCCAATAAACATAAGTTTGATCCTTCATCGCAAGCTCTATGCATTTTGCGCTCAAAGTCTTCTTTCGATTTGGTCAAAAAAGAAACTATTTTTCGCAGGCCATTTTTTTCTAAGATTCACGCTGTTTCAAAAGGGAAATTATACTTGTCAGCATGCGTTGGTGGGCCCCCATTGATTTATTTTAAAATACATCAGCTACTGGAATCTTTTTCGTGACTGTCGTAAAAATTTATCACGGAAAAAATATGTGACATGTAGGAGGGAGGACATCTAAAGTAGACGAAGACTAAACTTCTGTGGCTCTCTCTTCGCAACTCTTGACCATTTGACCACGACGGGAGAAAAATTGAGAGTACGGTGCTAGAAGAATCAACAACAAAATCAAATTAAGATTTTTTTAATCAAATCGGCACAGATTTCTTCAACGATTCCGCCGCGATTCGCTTTGCTTGCGTGGGTATATTTAAAGTAAAATGAGAGGTTCATGGGCGAGCTCGATGCTGGGTCCGCCGCCAAAAGTTCTGCGCGGCTCAAGCCCAGCAATTTCAAGATCTTGGGACTCAATCGCATTTATATACGGTGGTTAACTTTGTGCCTCTCATCAACAGTGCACATTCGTCAAGCAAATCATAACTCATGGAATCGACAGTAGAATGTAGAAGCTGTGCTGGTAATAATCTTTTTGCGTGTTGAGAGCCGGCTCAGCATAATGCGAACGAACGCGAGCGCGCGTAGCGCTCCGCGAACAAGAAGAATATTTTAATGTAAGCGTGGTCAGAGATTATCGACCTTCCGACGTCGTGCAGCTCAGAAACCATTTATTCGCAGCTAATTTCAGCACTTTTAAGCATGTAGCAGTAACGAAAAAAAGCACCACTTAAATTTGAGGGCCTTTTCCTCTAAGCTTTTATTATCGTATTGTAGATGGGGAACTTATTCAATAAAGGAAATGCAGTTACCACAGCCCTTTATTAGAGACTGTCGTGGCAGAGGCGATGACCAAGGAACGAGTAGATCATTGGTAACCAAGTTGTCAAATGCAGACAGACATATGAGGCGACTAGTCGCTGTCAGATGCATAAACAATAACTAGTAGAAAATAGGTATCGCTCTAAAAGTGATACCCAAGCTGCAAACCTGCCAGTCAACGTTTTATTGTACCAAGACTATGGAGCAATTTTCTCAGCATGTAATCATTGTTCAGATGTCGTGTAGTGGCTATCTGATATCTGCCAACCTCGACGTCAACAATAAAGATGGTCTCGACGCGCTAACGATACGTCGCGACACTGAGATAGTCGCTCTGCTCACACTCTGTAGAGCTACAACGGTGACGGCGAGAGCCCCAAATCCATGGCGTAGATACGCTGCCTCTCACGAATTCACTTCGCACTCGTCGACGATGCTCTTAGATTCGTTCGCAATATCCCAAACATAACAAAATTTACACATTAATTGATGGAAAAGGGGATTTATTCTCATGAATTCTTGAAACTTGCCATCGATGGACAGGGTGCTGTGACATAATGTTTGAGACAGGTTTTAACGAGTAAGTAATTTAAGACGCGATACCAGGAAAGCCAATGGAAATGAGTCTGAATCATTATTACTTATTACAATGTGTAGTGAGTTTAACCATAAGAAAAACGGTGGATTCGGAGCAAAGTCTGCGCGGGCTTTAAATGACGAAAACTAGCGCTTCGCTGTGAGAATCTGCTTTCAAGTATAGATAATAACAATTTTAAGGTGTGGTTTTTCTGTGCGTTATGCGCTCTATCTTGGTTCGGCGCAAGACCTGACCTTTCATAAAATGTAGGACTTCTTGGGCATAGAATCATTCTTTACGTGGCTTTGGTGATCTCTAACAAAAGTTGTCTTTCGCTTTAGATACTGCTGAAGGTTTAAAGTGTTACTTCTCATGTATCGGCCTTGAAAGACAAGTAGAAGTCGTCTCAAAAATTTGGGTCTTGTGGTAGGATCCAACAACGACGACTTCGTGTTTAATTCTGATAAGACGACTAGCGAAAACGTACACGTGAACATTGTTGAATCATGCTGAAAGATGCTAAGTGGACGAATGCCTAAATTTGATATATTTTTCTCAAGCTTAAGGACCAAAAGCTCCCGTATGGTCTTCATAAGAAATGATAAATTCGGTGTTTAGCGCAGTACACTATACCAAGCCGTTGCTAATGGTCAAGCGCACTGATACAACGATGAAAAAGAGATGACTTGACTCGTTTGCGCAAGACTTGCATGTCAATGTTTCTAGGCCTAACATTGCAATAACGGGCATTTTTCACGCTCAAATCGCAAACTTGTTCTTCGTAGGACGAGGAATAAGGTGAGGAGAGATAGACTACCATTCTCGGCTTTATTTTTTTGAGCACCATGATTCAAGAATGCAATGCAGGTTCAATTATCAAGATGTAATTATTTTACCGTAGAAAGTCAAAATTGTTCAACTTTTAGAAGTTCAATGCACATGACAACAGCAGAGTCGGAGCAATAGTTGCGCAGGCTGTTAAAGACACAAACACGCGTACCTTCGAACTCTTCTTGGAGGACCTACTGCTACAACAGTTGGTCGACGGCATGATTGTTTAAGTGTGTTAATGCAATATGCAAGATTTTCTGCATGGCAGAGAGTGGACGATGATTCCTTTAATTTGTGAGTAAATCGTTTCGAAAGAATGTTTAGAAAATTCAGTGACTCCTTCTGCGATTCGTAAAATATCGCACCGAAAGGTATCTTTTTCACGAACTTGTCCCCCCCCCAAAAAATCTATATCGTCGATCGAGATACAATATTTGTCGACATATACCGAAAGCGATGCCATGTGCTTTACGACTAACACCTCTATACAGAGTTTGATGTAGTCGTCGAGCTTAAGATTTCATAAGAAATTTACGGGCTGATAAGAATCGTTTCTTTTTCGCTATTCTTTTGTACGAAATTGATGACGGCTAAAGTTATGTCGACAACTAATCACGAAGGACGTTCGTCGATGCAATTAGACATGCGTTGGCTAACTACCACGAAGTGTAAAATTCTAAATACGTGCAAGTACTGCGCGACCCGCTTGACATCGAGCTAATAATTCACATAAGTGTACAATGTTCAATCCCGTAGCTTTTATTGACGGTGCACATAACTTTCGCCAATGTAGAATGTAGAATCTGTGCTACTAACGCTCTTTTTCTAATTGTGTGGAGCCTGCCATATTGAAATTGTAACGACCTCTAATTGGGTGTCCCACAGTATGTGTCAACTTGACATACAATAGTATTAGTCACATTCTAGAACATCGAGACAGAAAAACACGTGGCAACGAGTAAGTTAGAGCAGAAAGTTTGCTTTGTTCATATAAATCTACTTTCCATTTTGCTCTGCGACGATCAAATTGTTAAAGAAATGAAGGAAGTATACAAAATACTATAAGGAAACGCTGCCCATCACCCATTTGCTGAAAAAAGACAGAGAATGGATCACAATCGATTGGCTTGGAGTCAAATCTATCGCCAAGTCGTTTGATCGATGAGATCTCTTCCTGAGACCGTCGTGCGGATTATCGTAATCAAAGGGCGACTTTATGCGTGTTTAGGACCAACTCAGCATGATGCAAACGATTGCGAGCGCGCGGAGGTAAGCAAAAGAAGAAACTATGTCCATGTACAATGCGTCAATGGCAGTGAAACATTCCGAAGCCGGGCGCCCAAATTTGTAACTTCTGTTTATAAAGAATTTTAGCGTCACAGATTAAGGCTCTCGTAGTGAAAAGGCCATACAAAGTGCATAGATGTAGAAAACGAGCACATATTAATGATGCGCGGTAATGCTACTTTAAAGAAAGAGAACTAGTTAGCAATGATGTAGTGAAGTGTGGATGCGACCTCCCCCGCACACTTGCGTCGCGGCAGAGAACAATAAATACATTATAGGAATAAAAAGATCGTTTGGTTGATTATGTCAAATTTCCTTAGGAATTGATCCTATCGAGCCAAGGTCAATTGTCGCATCAGAGATCAACAAATCAGCACGTTTCTTTGTACCGAGAGAGAGGCGCAATTTGTGTTTAATCAATATTCCGTCATTCTTCCCAGTTACCAAGTCGACAAAACCTTATGGTCCCTATGCGGTTACGGTGTGTCGTGACGCTGACTATGCTCGCTCTGCTAGTGATCTGTAAAGCTGCCAAGGTGGCGGCAAGCGTCTCTGTAGCTAAGGAGCTTTAAATTCACGGCGTCGACATGCTGCCTCGAACCAATCAACTTCGTGTGCGGCGATGGCCTGCACGTCTCTTGGCGACGGGTCCAATCACATCATTTTTAAACTTTTTGAAACGTACGGCAGCGGGAGAGGGGCTCACCCCGTGATGTACTTGAAACACGCTCTCAATCGGAAGGATGCTGTGACTTTTTTTTTGATCATCACAAGCTTGGAAGCCTTGATATAAATACTTTTTTTTCAAGTACGGAATTCCGGACGTGGGAACGACAAGTCAAGGAAGCCTATGGAGCCGAGGCGGACCGGTTGAAGTTGGCATTAATTAGAGAGGGGTTTAGATATAACGATAAAGGCAGAGTCGAAGCAATCATTGCGCAGGCTATTGAAGACAACAATGCGCGTGACGTGGCAACGAGCTGCTACAAGACTTGGTCAGAAGCATGAAAGCGAATTTGTTTCCCGAAGAAAGGGATTTCGTGCGGTATGCACTTTATCGTGGTGCCGATCGAGGCCATGTGATTTCGAAAATGCAAAGATTGATGGGCATAGAGAAGAATCAGTAAGAGTGGTTTTCGAATCTCGGGAAGTGATTCCTACTCGAGAACGAGTCTCAGCTTGAACAACTAAGGACGCACTTCATCATGGTCAGTGGCGGTAGAACGGTAAAGTTGACTTCTAAAGCGCTGGGTCCTGTAAAAGGGCTCAACAACAATGCCTTTATGTTGAGATTGCTCTATAATAAGGCAACTGGCAAAGACGTAAAAGTGGACTTTGCCAAGTTTATGTTTTATACAGTGGACGAAGAAAATTTGAGTAATGCTGAAATCTCTAATATTCTTCTTAAGCTCGAGGGCCAAAAGCTTCCTTATGAGTTGCATACAACGCTGCTGAATCCGATGTCCGAGGCGTTACCAAAAACTAAGCCGTAGCCGAATGGTCAAGCGTAACGATCCAACGATGAGGACGCATCAGTGCGTATGCGAATATTTACCCATGGCGTTCGACCTCTCGCGTTGACATTATGTGTTGCGTTTGTAGAAGTTCTGCAGTATCAAAATTTGGGTCAGTAGCAGAGTTGATTTGACTTGTGCTAATTGAGAGAACGACGCTTGGGACTTGGCTTGCCATGGCAGGAAAAGTACCACCCGAGCACAAGATTTGCATGTCAACGATTTACGTTTTGAGGCATAGATATGTTTTAAAAACTTTTAGATACACTTGCGTCACGTAGTATGGCAAAGATGACGCTACAATGTACATAAAGATGGTCTTAAAATGTATTCTTTGTGCGTTTTGATTTTGCATGACCTTATTCTATCCAGGTCGGGCACTCTCGCGGGTCGCTTTCCCCGCGTCTTGACGATGCGACATTTCAAGACGGCTCATGGGTAAGCATGGAGCTTGGAGCTGGAACCACCCATGAATATTCTGCGCTCCCTTGCTTTGCGAGCCAAGACAGATCAGCTTATGAATCACACAATGATCCGGTGTACGGTGCTCTGAATCATTTTTTGGCGATGGACGGTATCTTTTTTTATATGGGCGAAATCCGAATACCTAAAACCAAAAAAGGCACAGGAGACTTAACACTTTTTGCGGTTAGGGTCCTGTTCTAAAAAAAATAAATTATATCCCAACTCCACGACCAGATTAATAGCTCAAAATCGTATACCAGCACGCATATCTGTGCCAAGATCGTGCCAAGCACCATGTGCCTACCCGGTATACCGTCATTCTTAAATTTGCCTGCTACCTTTCAAGACGACGAATCTCATGGTCTCTAAGCGTCAACGGACTGTCGTGACGCTGGCAGTGGTTGCTCTGCTAACACTTTGTAAGACTACTCAAGTATCGGCGAGAGTCTCTGGTGGTGCGGAGCCCCAAACCCTTGGCTTAGACACGCTGCCATCGACCAAGCAACTTCGTCCACGTCGGCGATGGCCTGCGCGTCTCTTGACGGCGTCTGCAAAGTTGCCAATCATAGCAAAATTCACACGTATACAATTCCGAAAGTGGCCTTTTCCGATCCGATTCTTAAAACACGCCAGCAATCGGCAGCGTGCTGTGACGTTTCTTTTCGAGTTTTACAGAATTAAAAAGGTGAATGCGAATCGTTTTTTCGTGAGTAGTCAATTCAAGACGTGGGAAGAACAAGTTAGGAAAGCCTATGGAGACAAGGCTGAAGAATTGATGCTTGAAACAATGCTAAAGGAGTTGAAGCATAAAAGGAACGGTGCAATTGAAGCAATGATACATTTGAAGGTCCTTAGCACCAGAGGTCCTCGCTGCTGCGTTATTGTTTGACACAAGGTGAACACAACGACCACTTTCAGCGCCACGACACACCGAAGACGCATCGAGATCTTGAAATCTGTCGGCTTTCAAGTTGGCAAGTGAAGACAGGAAGGGAAGAGGAAGGGGCAGATCCCACAAATTGTTGCACAATCTCGACACGAAGACATATTGAATTACAATTTGTCGAGTTTTACCTAGTCTCAATTTCTTTCAAGGGATCGGTCTTACAATTTGCAATGGCGGATACCGCTGCTACCAAAAGGACCTCGAATGTTTGTTTATATATTGTATCGATTATTCGCGAATCGACCGCACTGGCGCTGCCTCTCAAGTGTGCGAAGTTCTCTATGAATAAATAATCAGTACCAGGTTTTGCTCGTTCATTTGTATATACGCAATTTATGTGGCCCTTTGCCACGACAGCTGGGAGTGGATGCTGTACTATCGGCCTCCGGTTTTTAATTTTTAGAGCTCCCTGTGCGTCTTCTGCTGCGCTTTTATTAACGTGTTGGGAATACATGGTTTGGCACATTAAAATTGATAAAATCGAATGCATGATCTTGGAGTGTTGAAATGTCATTGACGACCTGTAGTCAATAATTCAATTAACCTGTGAGGGATGTCTACAAGCAAACGATTCTATGGCTGTCTTGAGATAGAAAAGTTTAAGGTCGATTGGATGGTTATCGCAGTGGTCGGTTCTCAATACGCATGCTGTATGAAAAGAAAGTGCGATTGTACACAGCTTTTACATTCTAGTATATATCGCACAAAAAATAATCGAACACCGTATCTTTATGTGATTTAAAGCCCCCCCCAGAAAGCAGAGACGCACAGAATTATTAAAGGCGGTCTCAGCGCCGAGCTCACGTATGAGCCGTCTCAAAGTACTCAGTCGTAATGACGCGGGAAAGGGGGTGCCGAAGCGCCATCCATAAACGCAGCGCAGCTGGTCATTTCGTACGAAAAGTTCGGTACCTAAAGTGGTCAGCACCATATGTTTTTTTCGTTTGTTTGTCAAGCATCGTTCAAGTGAATTTTCTCCACGCACTCTCGAATACTCGAATACTGGTAGGTGACTTGATAAGGAAGGAGGTCGATAGGACAGCATTCCCAGGAAGTCGAATGAATACGTCAATATAAATTACTACGAAAGGGACTGTAGTTTTGAATTACTTAAAGTACGAGATGCTACAATTGAATTCTCTGTGACCGAGAGACATGATTATATGGTGTGGCAAAGGTCAATTAGTCGTAGTACATAATGTCCTTACAAAAATTCGCGACGTGGTGAACAAATGAGGTAAGTAGTACCAATAAAAACACATTTGGTGCTATTTGCCCACGAAAAAATATGTCCGGGATATTTCTTATTATTTGTCTACGGTTTTCTGTCGTGACTGGGCGCTGTGCTCGTTGGATGCATCCCCGTAGCTCGCTTTGTTCGCGTCTTAACGGTCAAAGTATTTTGAACGTTTCATCGGCGAGCACAGTGTTAAGCCCGTTTTCGAAAATAGTGCGCAGCCATGATACGAATGGGTGCAGGCAAAGCGTCTAATGTGCAGGACGAGGAGTCACTTTTGTTGCAATTTTGTATACTATATAGATTCCTGACACAAAATTTTGCCGGCATTTAAAAAGCCAAGCTTTAAATTTTAGCTAGAATTGTTTAAAACATACCATTTAAATTGATAAAAAGTATCGTAACAGCATTCCCAATTCTCTTCAATTTGATGTCAATAATTGTCGTGACATAGGGCCACATAAATTGCGTCTATGCAAGAAGCGAGTAAAACAGATTTGCACGCGGTAATAGTGGTTGATTTATAAAACACTGGTCAGCAATCTGTGGATGCGAGCAAGTAACTTGCCATCCGCAGACTTTAAGGGCAACGCCAGTGTCACTGAGAATGCATCGATCTTAAATGTCGCCTTGGTTCTTTGGCGTACGCTTAGCATCGGCAGGGGCCCCAAGCTTGATACGTACATCAAACAGGTATATAAAACGTGTTGGTGGCTCGGCGCACACCATAGTAAAACCACTGCACCAAAAGACCCGTTATGAAAATACCGGAATTTTTGTGCTTACTCTGGATGCATCTTCGGCTCCCTATGTGACTCACATTTTTGTATGCCTGCCGTCCTCAATTTACAGTTTTAACCTTTTTTTAGTATACCACAACAGGAGCTAGGCAGCTCGCTGGATAAAGTGTAATGAAATTTGATTAAATATCAGTGAGAAATTGACAAGAATAGGATCTCTTTCGATAAGGCACAACATCTTTATAATAGGCGACTCATTATATATAAAGCCGGTAGCAGTGAGAGTCTAAATAGAAGTACGGTGTTTTACTGACCAATAGAAACATACCACTCGCAAAGACATCTGTCTGGGCAAATCGTCACTGGTTTTCTGTCGTGGCCGGCGGCGCTGCGCTTGTGGATGCATCGCGTCCTAACGATTGGCAATTTTAAAACGGATGATTGGCAAGCCCAGTTGAGGCCGTTTCCATAGTTTGCAGTCTTTTTCCCATATTGGAGCTTTTAACCACATCAATATGCCGTGTTTGCTTCCGTGGCTCATGTTGACAATTGCCAGCTTTTAACACAATTTTACGACGTGGTGAATGTTAGATACTTTGGTCCGATAAAAACCATTTGGTGCTAACTAGATTACCCACAAAAACTTCTGTCTGCGATTTTCCTTACAATTTGTCACCAATTTTCCTTCGTATCTAGCCGCGCCGCGCTTGTGTATGCATCCCCGTAGTAGCTTAGTCAGCATCTTGACGATTGAGCGGTTCATTGGCGAGCCCAGTGTTGAACCCGTTTTCAAAAATAGTGAGCGGTCCTGCTCCGACATCGGGGCTTTTCAATCGCATCAATATACCGTGTTCACTTCTGTGGCTTTTGTTGACAATGCACAGAACTTTTCTAACCGTGTGGAGCACAATTAAAAAAAAAAAGTGCTATGTTGTTCATACGGAGATACCTAAGCAGAGGGATAATGTATATCATTAAGAAGTGCTAACTAGTATCCGACGACATGCGCCACGCTCACTTGATGGGAGAACAAAAAAGGCAGAAATAAGCATCCGACCGGCTCTCTCTCAAATCGCCATACGGATCAGCGTCGATAGGGATGTTGACTCTATGCGTGTTTAAGGCCATCTCGGCATGATGGGAGTGGGTGCAAGGAAGCCAGGTAATGCAAAATGTGAAGATTAGTCTTGTCATCGAGGACCTTATGACATTTCAAGGTTGTGCAATCCGTCTTGGATCTCAATATGGTAATGCATTTATTCCTAACACAAAATAGCTTTTAAATCGCAGCAAAAGCAAATTCACCAATTTGGGCAAGAGTGGTGAGAGCGAGTTACGTTAAGCTCCATACCACCCAGCAAGAATGGTGAAAAACATACGATGTCAGTCAAGAAAATCATCAAGCAAAAGCTTTTTTTTAGTTGTGGTAGGTGGCTAACCAAAAAGGAGGTCGATAATGCAGCATTTTTGCTCTCTTCAGAATGGTGTCAGAATTGTCGTGGTATATGCAAATTACGAGTAAAATTCGCGGCAAGTTGGTTTGATCATAGAGCGCTAGCTAGCAATCTTGAGGTAAAGTGAGCTAGCAAGCAAGTCTGTCGTCCTTTGCAGACTTGCGATTCGACCCGCTGCCACGCCATTGTGGCGTAGAAGACAATGGTTAATTCAAGTAGACGTTTTGTATATCGCAAAGCGCGAAACCTATTTAAATAAATTGCAATTACAGCCGTTCGTTCACGATCGTAGAATAAACAAATCAACACATATCCCTGGGCCAAGATGCGGGTAAAACTTGTGCCTATTTCGTCTCTCTTCCAATCCCCAAGTTACCTGCCCATTTTCGAGTCAACAGCTCTTGGACTCTATGCGTTTGCGGTGTGTCGTGACGCTGACAGTATCTGCTCTTGTAACTTTGTGTAAGACTGCCAAAGTTGCGGCGAAAGCCTCTGATGCTGAAGAATTCCAAACGAATGGCGTTCGGCGGCGATGGCGTGCACGTCATTTAAAGTCGTTTGCATCTTCATCGATCTTTTCGAACTTTGTACATTCACGAGCGGAAATAAGGCTTTCGCGGCAAAAAACGATTCACCGTGCCTTCAAACCAGAGAAGATTGTAACCAATCTTTTCCATTGTTCCGGTCTCAAAAAGGTTAATGCGCAAGATTTTTTCAGAGTGCGAAGTTCGAAAATTGCGAAAGCGATCTCAAGTCAAGATTTGGAGACGACGCTGACGACTTGATGTTTTCAACACTGGAAAACGAGTATAAGACAAGCGACAACGGCGGGATCGAAGCATTGATCGCGCGGGCGGTAAATAATGAAAAAACGCGTTTTTTGGGATCTCCCTTAGAGCATTTACTGCTTAATAAGTTGGCCGAAGGCGTGGAGAGTGGCAATGATCGTGATTCCAGTAGGTACGTTCGTTACATACTCTAGAGAGGGCCGGAGCAACATCATGCGCATTTAAGAACGGACCACCAGCTTTGCAACCAAATTCCTGAAACGCTGATCGAATTTTTCAAAAAGTCGCTTTATCGATATAAAATGACTCCTTACGAATATCTGGAGAAATACTTCACAGCCATCTGTAGTGAGAAGAAAATACCGGACGTTTCGAACAATTGGAGCCTGTTGCAGGTTTCGACAACAATGACTTTCTGTTTCAAAAGCTTTACGAAGAGGCTACAAATTACATCAAGAAAACTGATTACGCTGATTTCATACTGAGCTTACTGCGTAAAAAGGAAGATATTCAAAACCTGAGATCACGGAGCGTCTTTTAAAACTCCATGTATCGTTAATAACGGACAATCTTCGAACAAATTTAGTGGGACCAATGTATGAACACCCAGCTAAGAAGAAACTACCTGATCGTGCTCAACGTCACAACAATGAGGATGCACCGGTACGTATGCAGATGATATACTACAGGTGTCAACGATCTCCCGTGTTGACGTTATGTGTTGCTCATGTGTTTATATCGTTTTAGTAGCCAAAGCGGATGAATACATGACTGGAAAAGGCCCTATGTGTGTACGTGACTCGTGTTGACTGAGTGAGCGACGCTCGGTACTTGGCTCGCGTGGATAGCAACGGCGTCATGTGTCGCATGTCAACAATTCACGTACTAAGGCATTTATAGAGATAAATACATATGAAATTACTCGTAATGCATTCTTAGATCGTGTTACTTAAATTGCTAATGAAGCTGAAAACTATTTTCATTTCCAAGCATTTCTCTCAACCTAGGAAGACCAAATTTACAACTAGGAGCATCCAAAAGGTCCTTTATCGTTGATATTGCTAGCAGAAAATTGCTTGATAGGCAGTATTGTAGGAATGACGCTATACTTTACATAAGCTCGATCGCACATTGTTAGATTAGTACATTTTTAAGCCTTCTTTTTTTATCCGGATACAATTAGCCCAAGAAATAGTAATGACATTCGATTGGTCTTCTCTCTCCCTAGATCGGGTATGAGACCCCTCACAACGTCAATGAATATATTAACTTTATCGTGTTAAGAGCCATCCCAACATGGAGCGCCTCAAGCTCGTGTATAAAAATGTAAGTTGCTAGCATCGCTTTCGTGTTGTCGACAAATTTCCGACAAGGCAAGTGAAATATTTCCTACGAAAATACAGTATCGAAAGAACTCTTTATTATTCGCAGCAAGTGGGCGATGGAGCGCGACTGGCGGTTTTCAACGCTGAAGCTTTTCCTTTCCGTATTTGATTGCTTCCTTTGCCTACGCGTTCTCATTTGAACAGACCTCACACATTTGGAGAGAGTGCACAGCTTTTACGTTGCACCGATCAGCTTTAATGATTGGCTCAATTGATGTGCACCGTCGAATAGAGCCGTATGCAGTAGGGCTGCGCACTACTTTTAAGAACGGGCTCAACGCTATGCTAACCAATGAGCCATTTCAAGATTTGCAATCGTTTAGACGCGGACAAAGCAAGTAACAAGGATCCCAAGGCGGCCTATAAAAGCGCTGCGCGGCTAATCCCGAAAGAAAACAGTGCCGACTTGCAAGTTTGAAGTTCCATCTGTTTTTATTGGTCAGTCAAGAAAATCGTGTCTTGAGAGTTTCACCACGTCGTAGAAGTTTGTCAGGTGCTGGCAGTTGTGAACGGGCTGCAGATTTTCTGTCCTCGCCATGACAACAACATTACAAATTATGAGATCAACCACAACCGTTTGTTGACGTAATGTCAGACTTCGTCTGACAAAGCAGCAAGTCGTTGCTATTACATTTACCGAGAACGCAACGAACCCAAATATCGCATTTGTCTCTCATGCGAATGGGTGCGAGCAAGCATGGTGGACCAAAACAAATAATTTATTTTCGGATACCAAAGATAATTTGATCGATTTTGTAGAATAATTGTATGGCAATACATTTATTATCAACACAAAATATTGCGAGTTTTTCTGAGCGAGCTCTAAACATTAAGTAGAATTGAATTTAACATACCATTTCAGTCGATGAAAGCATCAAATAAAAGCTTACGCCGCAGTGGCTAACCAAATATAGTATAGCATTCCCCGCTCTTTTCAGAATGGTGCTAATGATTATCGTGGCAAAGGGCCACATAGATTGCTTGTATGCATGAAACGAATAAAAAATGGTGGTGCGCGGTAATGGTTGTAACAACGCCATATGTCACCGCCGGACGAGCAGCGACTCATAAGTATGATTAATCACCATTAGAGGTGGTTTTGATCGCGGTACCCTTTTTTTAAGCATTGCACATTTAAGCGACCCCGTGGAAGAGCTTGAGTTGTCAAATCGTGGTATCAGCACATCAGCACGTGGGTTTGTGTCAAGTTAGTGCAACAATTTGTGGTTATCGGATTCTAATCTCATTACTCATTTTCTCCGTTCTTTCTTCGCTTGCCAAGTTTTAAAGTCATTAAAGTACATGGTCTCGATGCGTCTACAATGTGTCGTGACGCTGTCAGTGGTTGTTCTGTTCACGTTATGCAAGACTGCCAACGTGGCGGCGAGAGTCTCGAGTACTGAGAAACCCCGAATTAATATTTCACTACCGATTACCAATCCACTAGGCTCACGGCGGCGATGGCCTGCACGTCTTTTAAAGTCAGCCGCAGCTTCAGCAATCTTTTCGGACATTGCCCATACACGACCGGGGAATTGGCTTTCGAAGCGAATGGATTTTCGCCACGACTTGAAAAAGGAGGAGACTATGATTCGCCTTTCCCAGCTCAAACAGGTGAATGCAAAAGGGTTTTTTAGTAGTTCAACTTTCAAAACGTGGAAAAAACAAGTCGAGTCGAAATATGGCCCTAACTTGGATGAAAAGATGTTTTCACTACTGATAACGAGTTCACGGCAAGCGACAATGGTGAAATTGAAGCAATCATCGCGCAAGCTTTATAACATAGAGCCACGCGTAAGTTGGGACTCCGCTTTGAGGACCTACTGCTACAAAACTTGGCCGACGGCGTGAATAGAGGAAAAGAGGCATTGCTGTTGACACCAATAGGTACGTGTGTTACGAGCTCTATCTGGGCTCGAAGTACGCTTCCGCGAATTTGAAACTGCAGAAAATTCTTGACGAGACAGCTCTCACTCCGCTGATCATGGATTACAAAAGGATGGTCGGATATTTTGATCACCCTCTTACGGATCAACGTTTAGAGAACTACTTTACGATGATCAGTGGTGGAAGTAAGACAGCGGATGTTTACGCAAATCCGCGTCCCGTTCAAGGTTTTGACAACAATGACTTTCTGTTTGAAAAGCTTTACGCAGAGGCGGCTCGTTACCCTGTGAAAAAGAAGTTTGTCGACTTTGTGCTGGCTAGTGTTCGTAAGGAGAAAGATTACAAGGACGGGTCTAACGCTATCTACCTCGAAAAACTCCAGAAATTGCCTATCTCGAAGAATCTACGTAATAGGTTGGTGAAACCCAATGCATAAGAAGGTGATTGCGTCGATGAGAGAGAAGTGAAGAGGAAAACAGCAAATAGAATAAATGGGTATGTATGCAAACCTTTCGCGCTGAAATGATGTGATGCTCATGTGTTGGTATAAATTCCGCGGTAAAATCGTGATTGAAGATGAGCCTACGGCAGTACAATGATTTTGACTCGTGTCGAATGAAGATTGTCAGGGTAGCAACGATTTCATCTAAGCACAAGCTTTGCGTGTCGAAATTTACGGAGTGAGGCCTTAAAGTGAGAAAAAAAATTTCTTTGATCGTGAACCTTACATTTCTGATAAAGCAGAGATCGGGTGAAGTATCTAAAGATGACGCTTTTGAATACAAATGCTCAGTCCTATATTGTAAACTTTGTCCAGCCTAATATCTCTTGCATCGTCAAGCTTCCTTCCTATCTGGATACAATTTGACGTAGAAGAAACTCATGATGTTTTTCACTATCTTGTAGGCGAAGACTAGAACCCTATAGCGCGTTCAGCAGCAAACGGACCAACAAGAAAACGTATATGCCAATCACTATTAGATGTCAGAGAATTCTTAAATAAATCGTCCATGGTTTCTTTCACAAAGGATAGTGACCAATTTGTGGATCACTTCGTGATTTGCTTTTCCCGCGTCTTCATGTTGAATATTTTAATCGAGCGGCTCAATGATGAGCTCAGTGCTGAGCCCGCTTCCCTTTCAAAAAAGCTTTGTGGACTTATGTACCGAACTTAGAATCACAAAGAAATACAGTGCTTAATTCGGTGGCCTGAACTGTGCTCTTTTTTTAATGCGGAAAGCGAATTAAAATAAAGAACGAAGCACACACACAAAATGATGACTAGCTCAATAAAGCGCGAGGCAGCAGCACTCGAGATGTCAGCTTTATGCGTAGTAGGACGAGTGCTAGTGCGCGTGGCTAAAGGTACTCAAATGAAAAGATGCAGTATGCTTCAATTAGATTTATTATCTCCGCAATCGTACCGCGAATTTTGTAGATTTTTATAAGCGAATAAGTCAACGAGAATTATTAATTTGCAACACATATTGCTGCCAATTTGCCGGATGCAGCGCAGCACAATACGTTTCTTTAGCTACCAAGCTTGGCAGCAGAAACGGTATCTTAAGTTACTGAATTAGGCAAATTGAGGTCCAAATTGGAGCACCCAAATTTTAGGTCAAGCAGCAATTTATAAATTATCCTTGTACTAGTAGATGAATGGATGTAAAAGAATCTGCAGCATGGATAGTCGTTTGCCATATATGCAAGGATCGAGCAAATCATATTAGTGCGAAGATATTAGGTTTTAAGAACAAAGGCTGGTTTGCAAGTCGGTGGCAAGGTGTAAATGGATGCGAGCACGGATAATAGGTACCATTTCTGAGAATCAGAAAAAGGGTCACTTTTCGTAAGAAAGGCCGATCCCCAGGGAGAGTTCGAGACCAGATTAATTGTCACATCATGGAATCAGCATGTACTTTCGTGCCCAGATAGAGAGAGACACAATACGTGGTCATCAAAATTTCCTCACTCTCCAGATTCCCTTCCAACACCTGCGAACTTTTAAGTCAACAAAATTCATAGTTGCAATGCGCCTACGATGTGTTGTGATGCTGACATTGCTCGCTGTGTTACCTCTCTGCAAAGTAGCGGCCAGAGCTGATGGAACTGAGGAACCGCAAATTTATGGCCTGGACACCGCCTATCACCAATCAACTCCGTCCACGGCGACGATGGTCGGCGCGTCTTTTAAAGTCAGCCGCAGCTTCAAACTTTCTGAATTTGCCAAAATCACGGTTTGCAACGTTGTTCACCCCACAAAAGTTCACAAACGATTCCCCATCAATCGGGCAAAAGTTGTGGCTGACTTTTTTCAATAAGTACAATGTCAAAGATGTGAATCCACAAAACTTTTTAAAAGTGAGCAGTTTTTAAATTGGGCAAACAACGTCAGGGCAGAGTATGGAGCCGCCTCTGAAAGACTAATGCTTTTCACCTTGTTGAACGAGCTTCGTGGTTCTCCTCACGTTGGAGTCGAAGCAATCATTGCGCAGGCTTCTAAAAGCGACGACACGAAAGCTATTGCGTTCCGATATGAACGTTTGCTGTTAGAAAAGTTGCTGGATGGCGTGAGGCAAAATCGTTTTATTGCCTCGACTGATTTTATGCGTTATGCGCTCTATCGTGAATAGATGCAAACGGTCGTGCATACAATGATGCAGGAGAAACTGGGCAAAGGAGATCCTCTCT
This sequence comes from Plasmopara muralis, assembly GCA_003676415.1. Taxonomy (NCBI): domain Eukaryota; phylum Oomycota; class Peronosporomycetes; order Peronosporales; family Peronosporaceae; genus Plasmopara; species Plasmopara muralis. The sequence continues at coordinate 20,752 of RCHQ01000304.1, forward strand.
TTTCGCGGCTTTCCAACGTCAAAAGCCACCTTGCTCCCGATGACTATGATCGTTTCGACAGTTTAGAGCGGTATTTCATAATGATAAGTCATAAAAAAGAACTGTCGGAAGTTTTCGAGAATCTGCGAGCTATCGACGGATTCAACAACAATGCCTTCCTGTTGAATTTGCTATACAAGGAGGCCATGTCTATAGATGTAAATTTTGCCGGCTTCATGCTGACTGGATTGCGTAAGAGCACGAAACTTGAATTGAAGCCGGCAATTCTTATCTCGTCCTATAAAGACTGAGGGTATCATTTAGTCGTCATTACTGCATTGATGGAGGGCATTGATAGTGGTGTTGAAATAACGATGTAGCAATATACATAAGCTTGGTCCCAAATTGTAAATTTGCACATTTTGAGCTTTATTAATATTGCCGAAGAAAAACTCCTTGTACTTGACCCTATATAGTGACCGTGTGCGTCTTTATTGTCGTGAAAAATACTTTATGAGACTTGTACTTGTCAAAAGGATGCCATATTCGTCGGTACACTAGTAGATAACACGCGATATACACACGTTTAATGAACGTGTCGCTTGAAAACCGCGATCTTATCTATTTATAAAGTTGAAAATAGACTCACCCTTCTCTGCTTGGAGCTACACCCTATAACTGCACCCTTTCCTTATGCTGATCAGTAGAAGTATAGCTTCAATTCTTCAGCGACCGCTTTATTTATAAATTTAATAGCGCCGAGGAACCTTTTTACCAACACCAATTCCTCAGATATTCATTCACATTATTTGTAATTGTTTTACTATGAGCCAACTTGAGACGCGCACCATGTGTTATGTTGCAATAGATTACAATAAATTTAGATCTGATTTCTCCACATTTGAAAAGAGTTTGTTGGCATTACCCGCTTCTCGTCACGCCAACGGAGAGGCACTATCACGTGACCCATCCTATTAAGGGCCAGTCTTCTTACGATTTGACGATAAAAATTACGCCTTATTGGATATGGACAGGCACGCTTGTTGTTTCTTCTCGTATACAGTTCCTTTTTGCTTACAAGGTCTGTGATGCCGCAACATGCTCGAATAGAGATGGTTTTCAGTGTGTGAAACCCTGTGCAACAAAACTCACAGGGCGACCACGAGTATGTACCGTACTCGGTTCCTGTACTGCTGAGCTATTTCTATTGTTTAATGGTTCTAAATCAAATGATTTTTGACTTCTTTGGTAAAGTGGCATTTCCACATGGCGCCGCACCAGCATTCCCCCTTCGTCTTGAAATGCAGGAATAAGCAGCAGTAAAAAGACCATTGTTTGCGGCTGCTGTAACCGCCAAAATCCACTGTAACTAACGGAAAATCGGCGTCTAGTCTGCGGCGAAGCTTGTGCGCGCATGTGAGGCCCATGTTATTCGAAAAAGCATGCGTGCATGCTGTTTGTGAGCCTACTAGTCGTATAAGTCGATATTTTTCATGCACCTATGGCAGGAGCCGTGACCTTATGCACTAGGGGGCAATCCACGATGTGATACACATATACCTCAAATAACGCGTACGATGACACTTTTTCGACGAAGCATAACCAAATGCTGCTTGCGAGCGAAGTGGCACGCTCAACCTTTCTCTAACAATATTTTTACTTATTTCGACTCGTTGTGAATTACCTGCGAGCAGTAGTTATTGGTACAGACATTTGGGTCAGATGTAGCGACCGCAATCTACTGTGTCAAGAAAGCATGACTTCCTCTACTCTTGAGACGATCGCATCCCCGTAACGAGTAACGTTGCTGGCTCATGTATGAACAGATTGCTATTTGTGTCGCCGTACCATGTCGAAGATAGGCACGCAACTTCGGGAGTCGAAATAGTGTTTTGAATACTGGCCGCAAGCTTTGTAATTGGCTTCGTTGATCGAGTTACACAAGCTCAACAACAGTTCTAAAAAAACTTCGTTATCTTCTCTCGTTGTAAAGTACTCTTTGCATTTTGCTTGAATATTTTGTCGACTTGGCAAAGGCAGATCAGAATTGATAAGTCCGGCAGTGTCATTAAAATTGTCGAAATTGAAACAAGTTCTTGGTCCGCCACTATTGTTTGTTTTAGTCCATTAAAGTCGAGCGAAAATAATCGAAAAACTGGACAAGAGACCATTTATCGTCCTCTTCGCTTTCTGACAAAAAAACGAGGGTGAGATTGTTTTGTCGATTGGCGTAACGCCAACGAACTGTAGTAACGGCCTTTTGTATCCAGATTAAAAAGAAACACATCAAAATATTCCCTTGACAGCCAGTGGAAAGACCCTCAGGCATGCCTATTGGTTATATATGCTGATTTTATGATGAAAAGTGTGTTTGCAGAAAATTCGCGCCACGGAAAATGCTGTTTTTCTGGCGGAATAAACCAACATCGAAGCCTATGTTCTGTGCACATCCTAACATTTCTAGTATAATTTATCTGCTCCGAATTGATACAGCAACACTTCAATCGGACTTCGAGAATTTAACATTTCATTTCCTTCCTGGTGTAGTTGAATCGATATCTCTTGTCAGAATAGCGCCGAGCAAATCGTTGCAGTCAAGATTGCCACCTTTTGTGTTGCGTTGCCGAATTCCTTTCTGAGTACAAGACAGGTAGGATTCTCTTGATGAAGTGTGACAAGGATAGAACGAGAGTGTGCGCCGGCTGCGATCATCGTAAGAATGGTCTTTTCTTACGGGTTTAGCGTCCAATTGACCGCATAGGCTGCGGGATCAGAGGCAACCTCATGTCCAGAATGCTCACCACATGTCTTATAAGTAGTTTCCATATTCCTGCAAGACGCGTTTCACAATAGCCAGTCATTGACAGCTTGTTTTCAGGGAAGATACATTTCGTATGCCATAAATCTTTCGCTTGTTACAACCACTGCGAACATATTCGATCAAAATCTCCCTCGATTAAGCCCCTTTTGCTTTTTGGTACGATAGAGTCTCACAGCAAAGCCGTTCAATTTGGCAAAAGTCTAGACAGAGCTTTCCGTCTCTTCCAAAGTATAAATGTTGCGTTTTCGGGGCTTGATATAGTGTTTATGTAGTAAAGCAATGACAAATAATCTGAGAAATTGATGTTTATAGAAATGTCTTTCGGCGCAAACTTTCACTCTTGCAGTCGAAGTACCAAGCGTCGCTCTCTCAATTGTTATAAGCGAAGGCTTTGCGAAGGTTCCCTCCCAATCGTGGTTTTACTAAAGAATCTATTTGATACATGCGTACCACGTAATATCAACGCGAAAGATCGTACATAATGTGCATACGTATCCGTAATACAGTCGAGGAAGAAGTCTTTTGAAGATCAATTGTTAATCGAGGCTGGGGCGAAAGAGGAGTGTTGGCTGCTTAGAAAAAAATCAATTGGTTGCTCGCAGTCATCTACTGCTTTAAATCTAAAGGATTCCATTTTCCTATACTCCATATGGCTTCTTCTGGATCTGATTTTTGATCTGAAACTATGGAGACACAACTTTGTGTGGATAGGGTCAACGCATATGTTTGCTTGACACAATGTAATAATACACCGTAATGGCTGTCATTGATAATCCTGTCAGTGGTGACAATACGTCAAATGCCCTTCCTCGGAGAAGATGACGGATTAAAAAATGAGCTTCGTCATTTTTATAGTTCCCAGCGGAGGTCGCTGAGTCTGAAATTCTGCTTTAGAATATCTAAGGGTCCCCCAAGTGGCTTCCGTTTTGGCCTCATTAAGCCACCAAGTTATGAATAGCAGGTTTCTTGTATTTGCAGTGTTCAATGACGGTACCAATGAGCTGTCTCTTGGAGCTGTCCGCCAACATGTCCTTTTCAATTCCTGCTTAAGATCCTTGAGACAAGGCTTCAACAGCGATGTGTTGATTGAAATATAGCAAAATTCTCTTTCGATCAGGAATGCGCAAATATAAATTTCGATGCGAGTTCCTTTGACTGAGTAAAACCTTTGTGACGGACAATCATTTTTTTGCCGTCCGAAAGGACCATGCCTCCAACCTTGATGTCTTAAATCTTGTCATTATAGTACTTCTTGTGCTTTTGTGCTTCGCTCATCCGGTCCTGTGCGAACTTGAGTTAAAAATCTTGACGAAGCAAAAAGTCTTGTGTTGATATATCCGAATTGAAAAAGTCCGGATCTGATGCCACATATTCGGCATATGAGTAACATAGCTTTAATCGGCGTGGAACGGAGACATTCCAACGGTAGAAGTTCGCGTGCGATTATAGTCTATCTCAGCCAAATGGATAACGTCACCCTAATCATTCCGAGTGAGCTGAATTAACGACACCTCGAAACCAATTTTAAAAGAACGGCTTGTTCTTTCCGACTATCTATCCGTTGGTGGCATCAAAGCCGAAGCCGACTCGTTTTAAGTTCCTACTGCAGACACGATTGCGTGCCATACTCAAAAGTAGTTTTGATGTGTCGATCGGAGACAATGGTATTTGGCATGTCATGGTCTGTAAAATATTTTTCAACAAAGACCTTTGCAATTTCTGCAGTACCGTCGGTTGTCTTCGTGGCGATGAACAAAGCACTTTTTGGTAAGCAATCGGCAAGTGCTATAATGACATTATTTTTAATTTTGGTCTCCGGTAAAACATGATATAGTCCACTAGATTGTCTATTCATCTGTCGCTTCAGGTATTCAGAGACTGAAGTAACTTTGGTAGTTTGGTCTGCCTAGCCTATTTGCGCTGACATGTTTTGCAAGTGTTGACATAGCGCTGGATGTTCTTCGTCATCTTTGGCCAGGAGGTTTCCGTAAGTGTGGTTTTTGCGATACCCTAGGTTGCCTGCGAGACAGAACCGTGGATATTCCAGATGACGCGACTTTTCAAATCTTCGTCATCGGGGATAAACAGTCGTGGAATCTCATCTTCGCCTATTCGAAGAAGAGAAACTGTCTTGCAATGAATACTTTGTCACATCATCTCCTTCTTCAGCTGTTTTGTGATGTACTGTAGGTCTCTATTTCACGCATACATTTTCTTCGCGGATTGAGCAATCGCGACTTTGGTCGTCCTGAGTGTCGCAGCAATCTCTCGATTTTAAGCTGCTTCCAGTAGCTCTTGCAAGCTGACTCGAGCAGCTTCACTCTCGAATTTGGATTGCGTGACATTGCATCAGCCACGGTGTTTAATGGGTATTCGCTTAAACAAAGGCTGTAATTTAGCAAGCTCATTAAATCATCGAGCTACTCTGCAGTTTGTAGTCTTCTGCGTTATGATCATCTACCGTAAAATGTCGATCGAGAAGATACACAAGTCACTTATTGAGCGTCTGCAAAGATTGCAAGTAGCACTTGCTTACGAAATGGGTAGCCTTGCTCGACTGACTTCATCTTTCGATTAGTTAAAATAATAGGATGCTCTAGCTTCTCCTACCGAAGCAAATACCCTCGATTGAGAAATGCGAGAAGTCCATTCGTATACCAAGGAATTCGTAAAGTCTGAAAAACTTAGAGCCGGTAAAAGCGTCTAGAGACATTTGCATTCGGTGAAATAACATTGGTGATCGTTCAAGAGAGTCTGATCGCGTCGTTGAGTGGTCCTGCAAATTGCGTATTGTTTTTAAAACATAAACGCTTGTGACTGATATGAACTTCATTTGCTTCTTCATTCATGGCATAGACCATTCTACATTGATGTTTACCTTGTCGGACGCCTTCTTGTCCGACAAAGTCTGCTAGGCATCGACTTGCATCCACGCAAAATCGTCACTTTGACAACGTAATGTAACGTTTTTATTTTACACAACCTTAAAGTATACATATACATCATTAAGCCGTTATAAGGTCTGCGACATCCCCGTTTCGACTGAAATCGTGAAGTCGTCAAAGTAGATCCTCATCATCCCTTTGATTCCCAAATCATTTCTGTAACTCTTTGTCAAAGATTTACGGGCTTCTGTTAAGTCTTATGAGATAGGCTATTCTTTTCATTCATACCATTCGGGGTCGTGAAAGCGATTATTGAAATATCCGAATCATGCAATTTAACGAAAACTTCACAAAAGCTCCACACGCAAAGAACAATGGCTTTCGGACATGGTGTCAAAGGTGTCTTTCATACAAGACATCCGTATCACCGTCAACTTCGTTGCTAGATTTAGCCAGCGATATTCGTGCACAATGCGCCAGCCAACACACTTCTTGACTTAGTACGCTAGTGTCAAAAATGCAGACGTACTTGGTCGATTATTGCTTGGTTGAACCATCTCTTTGATCCATTCTTAGATTGTCTTGTGCTGTCTAGGACTCTGGTGCCATTATTTGACGGATACTAAGCTTGAACAAAACTTTGTGCTTCGTCATCTCCTGTCTCTAGGAAGCTGTATGCAATACGTGTGTCCTGATGTTCGGTAACGATCTATGCGCCGTTCCTTAAGCGATTCTCATCCTTGTTTTCGAAAGCTCAGCCTTCATGGAATCATGCAGGTTGACGACCATGAAAACTTTAATGTCTTTGGCATGACGCAAGGTTCTCAGGAACTAAAGAGCTCCAGTACTCATCTATCGTCATAATGGCCTTGAAATGTTAGTGCATATGTACTTTGGATGTTACATAATTATAGCTTTTACCGGCAAGTCTGCCGGTGAAGACGATAACGTCATGCAAACCCTGTCACGCATTCCTAACTAGGGCTCATACATCGCCATGTTTTCCTCGTTGTATGCATATACGCAATGAATGCCCCAAACTTTGACAACATTCACAACACGATTTGGCCAAAAATATTTGCGAAGGACGATGCAAACATGAAGAGACTAAGGTTATTGCAATGCCGTAATGTGGCTAGTGTAGTGAGACCAGTTTACAATGGATCCATTTACTACACACTTGTAGGCACTCAAGCGCGTGTTCTTTTAAAAATTAAAGGCATGAAAACATCCAGAATTGAGCTCTAAATGACAAGTAAAAAAAGGTCTAAGATATCTCAAATGCACAGTATGGAGACTAAATGTCTTTGAAGGAACCTGCCAGAGAGAAGATATGGCTTAGAGGTTTTCTGTGTGAGCTTGGCAAAATTTAATGGCGAAGACACGGTCAACATTTCCAACAACAATCGAGACTCAATTGTGCTGATCAAAAGTCTTCACAAGTGAACCAATCATATTGACATTTCACTTGTGAAAAGGCTAAAGACAGTCAAGTGGTGCTGTAATTTTGTTCTACAAAAGACATGAGAGCAGAATCTATGATCAAGACCATCACCGCTGTGCAGTTCGTATGTCTTAAAATCAGGTAAGAAATTTAGCCACCATGCGCAGCCGGCTCAAGTTGATATGTTGTCAAGTTGCCTCGACATGCTACATAACCAGCATACTCAGCTCAAAGGGTGCAAATTTGGGATGTGATCTTAAAGCATTTCTTGAATGTTCTATATGTGAATCAAGAATCAGACGTGTACAGTAAAGAAGAATGAGTGGCGCGGAGTTAGTGAGCATTTTGCAAACTGAGGGTCGTTAAACGTGTTCAATTTGAATTTCGCAATCAAGTGCTCAAAGACGTATTCATCCGAAAAAGCATACAGGATACTTTGAAAGTAGTGCACTACAAAGGGAAATGCAATAGTCTGTAGTGTGGATGGTAGAAAATTAAGATCAAATACTCGTGCTTTCAATTCTCGACAATCAAGATAGTTGACAAGCGGATCATTTGCTACATATGATGACCAAAAGATAATACCAGTCAACTTATAGATTGCTTTGATTTTTTGCAAAAAACATATGTCACTAGCTGAGGGACCCAAACTTTTCCCATTGTTTACAGTAGTGTTGCACTGGACAATTATTTTTGCTTTGGCTTCTACACGAAAGTTCTCATAAGAGTAATAGAACAATTAACCGTCATTGCCAATGAAGCTAGTTGGCTACAATTTTTTTTCCGGTATTGTGTCTGTCGAAGCTTAGACAGCTGGGCAAATATATGATTCCGACCGCGTATCCTTCGTAACTTCGTGAAATATGATCGTAGAATGCAAAACAGTTGGAACTGATACATTTTAATGAAGAAAAGTGCAATTCATTGACATATAAGCCTTGTCCTTTGATGACGTCCTTGCTATTCTGGCAAAGACAACCAAGTGTCGCTCTATCAATCGACAAAGGTCAATTCTTCTATTCTATTGACATAAGACCTTCAGTCGCATTTCCATTCGCTTTGGCAACAAAGACTTAAAAAACACATTACGCCGACCCGAGAAAAAATACGTCATGTGTAAGCCATTCCCATACGGATTAATGCATTCACATCTCTGCATCGTTACGCATTATCAGGCGGCAACAGCTTAGTCAACCTTTCTCGAAAGGACAAGGTATGAATCTTGCTTTCGAAGAATAACGAGGTGATATCGTTACCAGTCCAATTAAAATATCGCCGTGTAGTCAGCACGTAATCGACAAATTACTTGTTTGTTCTATGGCAAGTCGTCTTTTCATAAGGCTTTCGGAATAGAATGTGTTGTTGTCGAAACCTGAAACAAGATTTAGAGCTTCAAAAGTGTCTGCTCTAAATAAATTCAGGTTCGTGCCCGACGAGCCGACTGTGACTTTTCCTTCCACCGCTGGTCATATTAACGAAATGCAAGATAAGTCGCCAAACTCCATCGGAAATAAAGGATTCAAAAATTAAAAAGGATACACATGTTTTTGCATAAACGCTAGAGCGCATAACGAATAAACTGCCATGTTTGAAGATTGTTTTTTTTACGCCGTCAAGCAATTGAAGCAGCAGCTGGTCCTGAAATTCCAAACCTCGCATGTCTTTGCCTTTCATAGCCGGCGCCATTGTCGCGTGCATCGAACTCATTATGCATAGCAGCTTTTTTTAGTCGTCTCCGAATGTTGTCTTGACTTTTCTTAATTCAACATAAACGTCGTTGACTTTGTAAGAATTAACAAGGTAAGTCAGTCACACTTTCTTTCAATCGGTGGAAATTTTAAGTATAAGAGCCGTTAGTTATCCCAATTTTTCATTATCTATCCCTAAATACAATGTTTGGGCCTAATTCTGGCTTCTGGTTGGCTTAAAGCTCAAATTTATTCGCTATTCCCAACTTCAATCATTCTTACTTCGCCACAATATATTTAATGTATTGACATTTTACAGAATGTCAAGGTTCGTAGATCTATTCGGCAACGTGGACTATGCTATCTATCACCTAAAAGTTTACTGCAGTCTTTGATGGGATTCCTTTGCGTCCGTGTGTTACGTCGCCAAATCTCACCTTTGTTAGTCAATAATTTTCATCGGCATCAATGGTTGACGAAGCCAAGCTGGTTTAGAGTACTTAAGAGGATTGCTGATGAGTATGTCAACGCCTTAGCATAGCATGAATGCGCAAGCCGTCACCACTGAAGCCTCCGCCGCACAAGCTGCCACCTCACAAGCAGCTGATGGGTTATTTTGATAAGGAACTCAGGAATTAAAACCGGAGAGGATGAAAGGTGTGCGAAAATCAAGCAAGATAAACGATTTATTTAAGCGTTTTCGCAAAGTATTCTGTTCTCCTAATATAACCTTAGAGTGAAGGTTAATTTTCGTTTTTGATGGTTGTATGGGTCTAGCATGGCCGTTTTGTGTAAAATCTATTGGGGTGGGAGGTGGGTAACGAAAGACTGGGGATAACTAACGGTTCCCTAAAATAATTTTGGTTGCGATGGCCAGTTAACCACTGGTGTATGTGCAAAATCGTCACAATCGACAAAGTTGTCAATCGACGGGCGGGCCTTTGCCGCCGCAGATTAGTAGAAGGCAGCGTGGTTAGGTCATGAGTTTAAAACTTCGCAACACCAGAGTTCACGCCACCATTTTGGCAGTCTTGCAGAGTATTAATCCACACCGTAGACGAGTTGAGACCATGACTTTTGTCAACTTAGTGCAAGTTAAAAAAAAAGAGGGAATATCGGAATCGCCCCCACAAATATCGTTCTTTCTTTATCCAATCGGACAATTCGACGATTGTATTGCTCCAGAAGGGCACCGCGCTCAACGATTTACAAAACGACCTCTAATTCTTAATGGCTGTAACCGTGTTAAGCTATTCTTTTGACAATGAGTCACCAGTTCCGCTGCGCTTTTACTGACGCGTTCCCATTAACAATACTCTTTCGCTCGCATCCGTTTGAGTTATCCCATAAAGTCGACAATTTTATTAATGTCGCCAGGCCGTTTATTGTGCTACTTTTGAATTTTCATTATTGTTTGTACAAGCTCTACTTATGCCTAAGATTTTTCTCACAAATCCTATTATCTATCAAAGGTTAGTGACTAGCCGCGCTTCGGGCTCGCTTTGTCTGCGACTTCACGATTGAGAATTTTGAGACAGCTTATTAATGAGCATAGCTTGAGCCCGCTTCCAAAAATAGTGCGCAGCCCTGCTCCACGGGCTCGATATGGGGGCCTTTGCATCCCGTAAAGTTATGGTGTTTACTCCTAACGCTCTTGTTGCCGATGCACATAACTTTAGCTAAAAAAATTCTGTTGCGATGAACAGTAGGAAATTGAATATGCTGCAGCGCAAGAAAACAACCAGACGACATGCACCACGCCCTCTTGCCGAGGAAAAATAAGAGAACAAATTGGAGAGATGATTATTCGATCGACGGAACCTACTCTCTCTCAAGACGACCATAAAAGCGTTTGTTCCTCGCAGAATAGCGTCAACAGAAAAGTTGACTTTATGCGTGTTAAGAACCTACTCAGCATGATGCGAACGGGTGCGAGCGAGCGTACTCAAGTCAACTCGAGAATATGATTCTTTGGTGTACAACGATATTTGAACAGGCCGAGGTCGTTGCACTCAATTGTTGGATGGTAAGAAGATCATCTGTTCGCACAATCGCCGACAACGCCACGTCGTCAAATGTTTCCGGTAAAAAAGGAGCAAAAGCACTTTCCAAGTAATGCGAGTGAATTACGCTTAAGCACCAGTTAAATTTTAGCAAGATCTACTATAAACATACTATTTAATTTCTTTTAGAATAATGTCAAAATTTGTCGTGGTTAAGGGTCAGATAAATTACGTACGTGCAAGAAACGAGAATGATGTGGCGGTGCGCGGCGATAATATAAAATTAAAACACTAGTTAGCAATTCTGTGGCACGGTGTGGGTACGAGCTTGGAACTCGTCATCTACAAACTTGTGAGGCGACTAGTTGCTGCGCCATTGTGACCAGTGAGGAACATAACCAGCTCTTTTGGAAGTGGTACTTATCTTTGTAACATCGAAGAGGGTTTTCGCCGACCCCTTGAAAGGGCTCGAGGCTAGGTTTATTGTCGAGTCGTGAACAGCACCGGCATTTCCTTATTCTCCATTCTACCTTTCACCACCTGCCACCATCAAAGTCGACAAGACACAAGGTTTTAATGTGTTCACGGTGTGTCGTGGCGCTGACAGTGGTCGCTGTGTTTACCTTTTGTAAGGCTGCCAACGGGGGGGCGAGAGTCTCTGATGCCGAGGAACCTCAAACGTATGGCCTGCCTATTACCACTCCACTTGGTTCGCGGCGGCAATCGCCTGCACGTCTCTTAAAGTCAGTTGCAGCTTCAGGAGTCTCATCTTACTTTGAGCATATACCAGGGGTAAAGTGGCTTTCGAAGAAATTGGGTTTTCGCCCCAAAGTCGCAGAGGAGGGAAGTGCGACTAGCCTTTTTCACGCTTATAATCTTGAAAAGGTGAATGCCAGAAGGTTTTTCCGGAGTCGGGAGTTCAAAAAGTGGGAAAAACAAGTCAAGCTCGAACATAAAGGCGACGCTGATGGACAGATGTTTTCGATACTGAATAATCAGTTCACGCCAGACAAGAACGGTGGAGTCGAACCAATCATCGCGCTGGCTTTGAACCACAGAACCACGCGTGATGTAGGACTTCGGTTTGAAAATGAATTGCTACGAACGCTGGCTGCCGGCATGAAAGAAGGCGATCATGTTGCCAAAAATAGGTACTTGCGTTATGGTCTCTACCGAAATCCAAAGCACGGTTCCTTGGATACGAAAATGCAGAGATTCCTTGGCGATACACCTGCTCCGCTGATCAAAAGGTACCAAAAGTTGGCTACCCAGCATGGTGAAGTGCCACCTTTTGAATATCTGGAAAAGTACTTTTATGTGATCAGTGGTGGAGAAAGAATAAAGGATATCTACTTGAAGCTGCTACCCACCAAAGGTTTTGACAACAATGACTTTCTGTTTCAAAAGCTTTACGAAGAGGCAGCTCGTAACGGTGTAGAAGCAAAAGCATTCGCCAAATTCATGCTGAATACCTTTCGTGAGGAGAGAAGATTTACAGTCGAGGCGAACGCTGATTATCTAATCAGACTCAAGCAATCGAAAATCTCGAAGGATCTTCGTATAAAGGTGGTAAACCCACTATATAAGGAATTAGTTGCATTGATGCCAAAGGCGATGAGAAGACGATACAAGAAGAAAACATTGGTACGTACGCAGATGAATTATAGATTACGTAACGACCTCTTGCGCTGATAGTAAGTGTTGCTTATGTGCTGGAGTAGATGTCGTGGCTAAAACTTAATTAGAGAAGGTTCTGCGTCAGTAGCAGAGAAGATTTTGACTCGCGATGGATGAGAGGTCGGCACTCGGGACTTGATTTGCCAGGGTAGCAACCTGTGCACAAGGCTTCCATGTCAGTCTTTTACGTATCGAGGCATTTAAGTGGGGTAAATGCATTAATACACTTGCACTGTTGTAATAAGAATGACGCTACCATACACGAAGGCTTGGTCCTGAATCGTAAACTTTCAATGCTTTGCGTTTTTAAGCCTTCTTCCGATCTGAACACAAATTACCAAGAAAGAAACTCTTATTACTTGACATTATTGTCATGACAATGTGTGCTTGTATTTTGAAAGGCACCATTTCATGAGGCTTACCTTGTCAAGCTATGTCGACTACAAACCGTAAGCGATGCTGTGCGCTTGGTAACTAACACTTTGCATTTACCTTTTTGATGAAGGTGTTAAGCTCAAGGTCCCATCAGTGCCATGCGCACCAATGCAATATTTGGGATACGTCGCTCTCTCGGTGGATGACTTCGCAACGACTGAATAGCCTTTGCTTGCTGCTCGGTCAAACAAATTAAGTATAGCCGACATTACGTCGACAAATGCCTGTGGCTAAAGGAACCTTTTCAATATAGACAGATAATTTCGATGCACTGGAGCGCGTTCATCAGCTTGGAGATGAAAATAAAAGGACGGATCAAGAAGAAAACCGTGAAATTTTTATATAAATTTCTTTCACATAGGAAAGTGACCAATTTTGGATCAATTCACAGTTCGCTTTGCTCGCGTCTCTATACTTTAATTATTGTACGAGTGAAATGAGCGGCTCAACCGTGAGCTCGGTGCTGCTTTACCGGCCTATCTTTCGGAGCTCTGAACTACAAACAAATACAGTGCTTAATTGCGTGGCCATCTCTTTGAGTGTGTGAAGCGTGTAGAAACAAATAGAAAGCATGCACAGATCAGCTTACCAAACGGCGAGGCGGCGTCATTCGAAATGACAATTTATACGTAGGACGAGTGTCAGTGCGCATGGCGTAAGATATCTGATTGCTTTCGAATAGAAAGAAGCAATTCATTACAAATTCGAAAATCGTACCGCAAATTTTGTAGCATTCTAAAGGCGAAGAAGTCAACGAGAAACCTGACAGATGACGCCAGTTCGCCAGATTCAGCTCAGGAGAAGTTGTTTTCAAAGCTTGTGAACTGGGCAGCAGTATTTAATGAAGCCACGCCAAGCGAGATTCGAAACACCCAAAATTTAAGTCAAGCTGCAATTTATTATTAAAAAACTTGTACTTTTGTAATGGTAGGTGACTTTGTATAAAAGATAGTGCAGCATGGCAAGGCACGGGCATAACATGGTAGTGCGTGGATCTTATGCTTTTGAACAAATGTTGGCTAGCAAGTCAGTGGCAAGCTCGTCATTCAAGACGAATAGTACAATTTTTGAAAAACAGAAAAGGGTTACTTCTGAGACAACCGGCCTTTAGATCGATCCTCAGGAAGAGTTCGAGACAAGATGAATTATCGCACCGTGGAATGAACGCATCAGAATGAAAGCATCAGTACGTGTTTTCGTGCCAGGATAAAGAAACGATATATGGTTGCAAATACTTCCCCGTTCTCCAATTTTCCTTTCGCCACCTGCCAACTTAAAAAGTTAACAACATCAAGGTGTGTTGTGGCGCTGACACTGCTTGCTGTATTAGTTTTTTACAAGACCGTCAATGTAGCGGCGAAAGCCTCTGGTGCTGAGGAAATCCAACTTAATGGCCTATATATGCCGCTTCTTAGTAATCAAATTCGCCCACGGCGACGATGGCCTGCTCGTCTTTTGATGTCAGTCGCAGCTCTTAACCTATCAAATTGTCAATAAAATGCTTGGGAAAGTGGTTGTTCTCAAGAAATGCCAAACTAACCCCACATCGATGGGAATAAACTTGTTTACGAACTTTCAAACACTCACAACGCCAAAGACGTGAACCCTTACAACTTCTTTAGAGCGAGCACTTTCTAAATGGGTAACCGACGTCAAGGTAAAGTGTGGAGCCGCCTCTGAAAATCTGATGCTTTCCACAATGTTGGAGGAGTTTCGTGGCAATTTCGACGGCGGAGTCGAAGGAATCACTGCGCAGGCTTTTAAGAGGGACGAAACGCGTGCTATGGCGTACCACTTTGAGAATCTGCTGGTGAAAAAGCTGCTCAATGGCGTGAGACGAAATCCTTATATTGCCTTAACTGCCTTATGCGTTATGCGCTCTATTGTGCAACAATGCACACGGTAGTGCATACAAAAATGACAGAGTGGGCAAAAATTGTTTGATTTCTCTGCATATTTTCACAGTCGAAAGCTCACTTGATCCCGACCAACATGATCCTTTTGAAAGTTAAAAGCGACGTTTTGATATGATTGAAAAAAAATTGTCGGAAGTTTTCAATAATCTGTAATGTGTTGACGAATTCAACAATAATGCCTTCCTGTTTAATCTGCTTTACGAAAAGGCAATGACTTTTGAAGACAGGTGAGTTTCGCCACATTCATGCTGACTAAACAGCGCAAGGCAAATTGGACTCAAGACGACTTCTTCAAAGTTCTTCACGATCTCGAAGGCCAAAACGTTCCGTTTATTCTTCACAACAGATTTCTGAAGCCGATGTCCACTGCGTTAAAGAATATAAGCTGTTGACATTGCGTCAAGCGTAGCGATACGCGATGGAGAGCACGGGTTTGGGTGCGGATTATTTAAACAGGACGTACGATTTCTTGTGTTTGGTGTTTGTATAGTTTCTGTGGTGGGTGGGTAAGCCATGATCAAAAAAGGTCCTTGAACAAGTCTTGAGTTGTGTTGGTGGCAAGGTCGACGCTTGGTTTTCGGCCTGCCAGAGTAACAAGTGTGCCGTCTGACTACAGGGCTAGTATCTTAACGATAGGCATCGAAATGTGGTTAAGACGTATGAGTACACTCGCGTTGCATTCTTAGATTGTGTGACAAACATTTCTATTGGAGCCGATTGTAGTGTGTGTATCGGTTTTGGTACCGAATTTTCGCTTTGTAGTCGATTAATTTTATTAGAAAAATAATCACCTCAACACGTACATTTAAGATGTGTAGATGGAGAGTTAGTGTCTAACACCGCTTCAGTATAAAGTCGAAAAATAGAGTATCTCTTTAGACAAGGGCAAGTGTCATGAAATATTTCTTAGGCGTATATCGTTGCCACCACAGAGCCAAATATTATAAATGTAATAAGTTAACAATTTAGGCCCAAGCTTCAATATATTGTAACGTCAATCTTACAATGCTGCATAATGAACCATTTTCTGGTAGTTCAGTCAATGCGGTAGAGACGTCTGAATAGTAAACTCGTACGAGAAATAAGGAGGGACAATCAATTTCGGATTCCATCAAATTTTTAAGTAACATGGCAATGCGGTTGGATTTACATGTAAGTAAGATTGTCATCTGAGCACAACACTTGCACGTCAACCGTTAGCTCTTCGAGAGGCTTGAATTAAATTAATGCCCATCAGCCCATCCGCATTTCCACGTTAGAGTAAAAATGGATTGAAGACGAAATTGATTACCTCTCTTCTTTTCTTGTCCTATGAAAAACGAGTAGATCATTTCGACGTCTTAAACGCATTTATGCGGCGACAAAGATGCTCAGGATGTAGTATTGTATAGACGGCGAAGTAATATGCTTGAGTTTGGTCTCAACTTTTAGTTTTTGTACACTCTAAGTCTTTTTCCTATCAGTATACAACTTGCCAAAAAACCTCTTGTCATTATTGTGATGTCGATATGCGTCTATATTATTCGTAAGATATAGTTTCAAAATTACTTGACCTTGTCAAAAGAATACCATCACACCAGTGAATTACATGTTTGATGTACGTGTCACCCTGGCAGTCCTACTACCAAGTGTCGCTCTCTCTAGCAACACAAGTCAAGTTTTGACGAAGCCCCCCCCCAACCATGAATCTATTACAGACACTATGCTCAAGACATGCGTACCACAAAGCGTCAACGCGAATTATCGTACATCATATGCATACGCACCTGTGACACAGTCGCGGAGGAAGAATGTCATTTGTTGAAAGAGGCTTGGGCGCCGAGCGGGGCGAAGGACGAGCGTTTGCTGCTTCAAAGCAAACTAAGAGGTGATATTAAAAAAGAAATTTTTGCATTTCTTGCCTTGCTACAGCCCCAACTGATTGCTTTTAGCCATCTTTTACTACCATTCTAAAGTCTACAATTTTCCTATACTCAAACTGACTTCTTACTCAAATTAGTTCACTTTTAACAAGTGATGTCCGTTGACTATCGATATTAATATCAAACGGCTTCAGATCTGAAACTACGTAGACTTTCTATGGATAGATTCAATGCATATATATTTCAAGCAATGCAGTTTTATGGCGCAATGGCCGTCAACAGCAATCCACCGGTGGTGACTTCTACGTCAAATGACGACTCTTCTTTAATTTGCAATAGGGATCGATGAGTCTGAAATCTGCTTCTGATCATCTAAGTGCCCCTGACTGCTTTCTTGTTGGCTTCACCAAGTCATATAAATTTTTACTGCAGGTTTGCTTTATAGTCAATGACGGCTTCAAGGAGCTGTTTCTTGACATCGTCGACCAACATGGCCTTATTCACCTTTTCCGGACAATTAAGATTCATGTGATACGGCTTCAGCAGTAAACAGTATAACACAGGACCCAACATTACTCCTTTCGATGATCTCAATGTATAGGAATCTCACGTAACTTTCTTTGGATCGGAAATGTGCGAATACATTTTAGCGCGTTATTTGAGTGGGCAAATCTTTTTGATGGACATACTACTTTTGCTGTCCAAAGACACTATACCGCCAACCTGAAGTCTTGGACAACAGTGAAAGTACTTTCTGCACTATTCTGCTTCGCTCATCTGGTCCTGTGCAATCGTTAATAGAGGTTAGAATATAATGAAAAAAGGATATTAATACGATAAGTATCTTAACGAGGTAGCACCTTTTGTGCTGTATTTTTTTTTAATTGTAGTTTTTTTATGCCAAATAATTTGGCATAAAAGGAGCATGACCTCGATCCACTTCGAACAATGACATACCAACTGTACAGTGTGTGCGTCGATTATAGGCTGCTGTATTAGCCAGAAGTACTAAGTCATCCCCATGTCTGGGTACAAGGCTGACGACACCCTCGGAGACCAATAACGGTTGAATCTTCTTGTTGGTCCATCCGTTTTTGACCAAAAAGATCCAATTTAAGCTGCATTCTGATCGCCATCACGATCTCGAGATTTCAAGCCACTTCCGGTAGCTCTCGCAGCAAACTCGGGCAGAATCCATCCCAAATTTCGGATTGTGTGACAACGCACCAGCCACGGTGATAGTTTCGCCGGTAATCAACTCGAGCAACGGCGGGGGTTCGGACGCTCCATTAAACCGTCGAGCCACTCTGCGATTTGTACTCGTCTGCGTCTGGACAGTCTTAATACTTCGAGATTCATTTCGACCGTAAATGGTTGATCAAAAGATCCACACGCCATACAGCCAGTGCATGCATGATTGCAGGTAATTTTATTAGCAGGCAGGTTAGTTCAGCTCGGCCGGCCCCGTCTTATAGTCGGAAGAAGCAATATGATACTCTAGCTTGATAGCAAAGCTCGAGGAGTCCATTTGGCAAATGGTTTCAAAAAGTCCAGAAGAATCACAAAAGGTGAAAGCGTCAAACAACGTTGAGCTCAGTGAATTAAAATAGCTGATCATTCAAGATTTCAATCATTCATGAGAACATTTTTTTATTTGCTGTCGTGGAGTGGCCCTGCCAAGTTAAATACAATTTGTCATATTTTATAATTTTTTTAAAGACGAATTAATAATTTTTTTTAACTTTATGACTGTATTTTCAGGACCCAATATTTAATTGGAGGACAAAAGATTTATGATTGATCTTTTATTCTATGATTACATGCGTAATTGAGTAATAATCGACCGATATACGATACTGAGTATTGTAGGGGTGCTAAATTTGAAGCGGTTGCATCTTTAAATTTGAAACAACAATAAACAAAAGCATCACATTCTTTTCGGATTTTAAGGTTGCTCCGCAATTGTTGATCGTTCTTATAGATCCTTAAGACATGCACTTGAGTGCTTAAGTTGCACTCCATTTGCTTCATTGTTTCGGGCACAAACCATTTTGTAATTCTTCTAACCTTGTCGGTGCCTATTCGGACGCCTTTTGTCCGATAAATATGGGCTCACATTCACGCAGAACTAGCACTTTGCTTTCTTAATGCCGTAATGTGGTCTGTGACCTTTTTATTCAATTTAAAACGTAGAAGTGGCCAAATAAGGTTTTCGTAGCACCCTTAAATCTCTAAATATTTCTGCGTAAGCCGGTTCTATACACCCGGGCTTCACTTAAGTCTCATAGGAAATATGTTTTTCTCGAACAGACCATCTGGGGTAAAAAGGGCTTCGAATCTCGCACTTAAATGTCACAGTAATCTCAAAGCAGGTCCATGCGCGATAAGCAACGACTTTGGAACATGGCGTAAAAGATGTCTGCCTCACACGGCAGCGGCATCGCTTGCATCATTGTTGCTAGAATTAGCTGACGATTGTCGTACAAAGTGCGCCAGCCTGCAAACTTCTTGACACAGAAACTCAATGCCAAAAAAGACACACTTGGTCGAATAATGTCCGTCTTAACCATCTCATTGGTCCATTCTTGAATTCTCCTCAGCGTTTCAGAATTCTGGTTTTACTTTTGTTACGGATATTAAATTTGAGCAAAATTTTGTGCTCGACTTTTCTGGTACTGGAGGTGTCTCGCTAGAAGGTTGTATGTTAAAAACTGAGTCCGTTTATTTGCGTAACGACTTGAAGCTGAATTGTCTATGAGTAATTCCATTTTTTTATTTCTTAGAGCGTAAAGCCATCTTGATATTATTTGGGCTGACGGCGAAACAGCTTCATGTCTCTGTTGTGACGCAACATATCATGATTTTGGTGGAAAAAATAAGTTGCGCCATTCCTTGACGGACATAGTGGCCTTGTTGATGATATTAGTTATAAATCTCCCGGCTCTAATTCGTAAGAGCCTTGCGTTATCCAGCAATCCGTCCGGACGGACAAAACAGATTTGGGTAGTTGAGCTGAATTGCTTTGTGGTCCTCCGCGTTGATGCGAGGTGTCACGCGTCCTGTAGCTTGGTCGATATCTGGATTCAGCTTGAAAGCCGCATCGTGCGATGATAGCATCCTTATTCTCAGGAATAATTATAGTGTAGCATGGGACCTTTCGGATGCTAAAGGAAGGACAACTTTTAGTCAACTGATGTGCACGTTTCGTCGGGGGCGGTGAACAGCTTTGTCGAAACAGAGGCCGACTTGTATCATCTCACCCTTGGATACTTTGAGCTCAACTTGCTCCACCAAGTCTTCGGATTACCCGTAAATTCTACACTCATCGTCGATGAAGACAATGATGGGTCTCTTTTGACAAACGTCTTCGAAAGCATAAGCTTTTGCTTCAAGAATAGTATGTAGTGCACCTTCAACACAGCTATACAATCCCTTACGTATTTTGGGGCGGTAGATTATGGAGGTATGTGGCCACCACCGCCACATTTGTTGCAAGCTGCCGGTAGAGTCCCGTCGTCGTTCTTGTCCCTCGTGTTTGCAAAACGCTTTGATTTCTGATGTCGTCACTTGTTCACACAAAAACCCGACTCCTAGGCGCCGTCTTGAGCGATTTGGCTGAAACACAATTTGGTCTACCGGATAATGGGAGAACTTGAAGGTGGAGGATATTCTAATGGCCTCCTGAGGATCACTTGGATTCTCTTACTTCTGTTTGCTTCGTGTCCTCATCCCGTAATCGAATTTAGAAAGACTATTTTTGAATATTACTGATCTCCACTTCAGTGTAAGGCATAAGGGTTAAGAATTGAAAGTCGTTTTCAAAAACAAAATTCTCTTTGTTTTAGGTAAAAATAATCCGATTTCGAAGACCGCTTCCGACATTTTTAAGCTCGAAACGTGTGCAAAGTTAAGAAGTAAGCGGTTCTTATCTTTTGTGCGCGTTCATCTGCTTAAAGTGGGTAATAAAGGCACGGACTTGCCCCGAATTATCGAGATGAGTGCCACAAAGTCTGACGACTCTGCTACCGCTAAGTGGCACTCAGTGATGTAGTACTATTACGCTGCAAAGATTATCTTTGACAAACCTGTGTATAGGATTTTACTTCTTCTGCTTGTCTCCCGATGCGATACTAAAAGCGCTCGAAAGGCTGATGCATTTGGGCTCAATTTTCGTCATTTGAGCTTGATATTGCTGTTGCTGCTAGGTTATATACAGCAGTAGCTGCAACATAGACAGTGTGTCTATACCTATCGCTGTAGAAGGAGATAAAGTAGCCTGAGTGGTTGAAATCGCTTGGCTATTGGCACTTGTCCCATCTGACGGAGTCGAATCTTGTAAGTTTGAGCGCAACGTTGGCCATAAAATTTCATTGTCATCAAGAGCATTTAATCTGCTCGCTTAGTT
This sequence comes from Plasmopara muralis, assembly GCA_003676415.1. Lineage (NCBI taxonomy): Eukaryota > Oomycota > Peronosporomycetes > Peronosporales > Peronosporaceae > Plasmopara > Plasmopara muralis. Next base: position 41,867 of record RCHQ01000304.1, read on the forward strand.
TTGGAGGTGGGTGCTTAGCTGTACGCCTCTATGGAAGACCATACTTGCCAAGCTTCCCAGCACTCTTTGTATTTTTTTCCAGACCTAGAAAAAAACTCAAGAATGAAATTAAGAATGATTTTTCAGAGTATAGGCCTTTTATAAAAACGGAAAAAGTAGTCTTAATAAACATTCAAAAAATTTGGTTTGCTGAGTACGACGCTTTGGAGTTTAAGTGACGACGTGGCGCCTGCGTCTTCTTTGATCCGGAACTTAGTTTTAGGTGGGTTGTATAAGCTCAGCTGTTTCACCGTTTTGATATACATAACCTTTCGAAGCTTAGGTAGCTCCCCATCAAAGCTCATTGGTGGGCTACTCTGATCAGGAGTCTTTCGTTTTCTTCATCATCGAAGCCGAAGTAAACAGCTTAGTCGCAATAAGTGCAGATCAAGCAAAGCCGAGTGAGCGACTGTCTGCAAATTGCTCTCCGTTATCTCAGCTATGTGACAGGGATTCACTATCAGGCAAAATCACTGAGCCGTGGACCAACAAAAGGAGCTAAGGACATTGGAACTACACTAATGTGTAGCCACACTAATGCTAAGTGTAGCCACTTTAATTGCTAAGTTTGGGCTAAAAGATCACCTTTTGTAATTCGGTTTTCCCACTATGTGGCTCGTTCTAATAGTTCGGATTGACTCGCCTACCACTATGTGGTGACGAGCGTGCTTGCATTGAACATTTATATTTGACATGAATAGTAATACTGTATAGCGCAGTCGTGAAGAAACCTTTTTTAAGGTCACCTGTTGACCAAGGCTTGGTCGACGAGCGAGGAGAAGTAGGCGAGGGAAAAGCGATGGTTGCGTCAATTGCGAAGTAAAAAATTATTACGATTTTTTTTGCGTTCTCGTCTTGCTATAGCCTAACTGTTTGCTCTCAGCCATCGACTAGCTGATTGACTACTATAGTAACACCGGCTACTACTGTGTCCATCGAATGAGCATATAAATAAACGACTCTGACCGGAAATCATACGAGGAATCTAGTAATATGATCGTAGAATGCGATTTATGTGTGATTTTTGAAACTTGAATCATTGACAAGTAGGCCTTGTGCTTGGGTGAAACTTTCGCTCTTCTGGCAAGCCAAGAACCAAAAGTCGTTCTCTTAATCGACGAAAGTCAATTCTTCTGTGCTACTGACATAGGAAGTTTAGTCTTGTTTCCATTCGCTTTGGCTACAAGCACATAAGCAACACATAAAGCTGACGTGCATGATGCGAACGGGTGCGGGCGAAAGATTATCTTTGACGGCGGTTTTTCAGTAAAGCTCAGCGGCAGTGCTTAATAAGCAATTAATTGTAAGTTATGGCAGGTGACTTGTTATTACGATAGTACGATTACAGTTATTGTTTATCAGAGTTCTTTTGTAGATCGTTGAGCGAGATGCCAATTTCTTGAGCATTGCAATTGTCGAATTGTTAAGGTAGAAAGAACGGATTCTTGTCCTTTTACCACTCCTAAAAATCCATCCCTTGTCACTAGAAGCTTTTCTTGTATTTATAAATTTACTTTAGATATACTTTATTATAAGATTAAACAAAATGTTTTCAACCTCAGCAGTATCGGTAGTGATACTGCCGTCGTCTAGATTACATGACTTGACTTCATACTGAAAGCGATGCTGTGCATTTAGCAACCGAGACTTTCTATCCACATGTCTTAAGCAGGTGTTAAGCTTGAGGCCTCCATTGATGGTAAACGACCAATGACATCTTTGGGATCATTTTTCTCGGTGGATGTGATTGCAACGACTAGATGGCCTTTGCAGGCTACTCTGTCGGACAAATCAACTACGGCCAACCTTATGTCGACAAATGAGGCTGCATGCAATTTTTGCAATGAAGGTGGCTAATTGTCGATATACATAGGCGAGAGCTACAATTCTGTACGGCAACTCGAGTTAAAATTCTACGACGCGTTAAAGTTGAATATTAAGGTTTAAGACGGACGAATTGGAAAATATGTCTTAGAATACGGTATAAGACTGACCAATCAAAAAACTGATTACCCACCCTGAAAATGTCGTAACAAATTGTCACAGATTTTCTTCCACAATAGAATGTCAGTGATCAGCCGCGCTGCACTCGCATCACTCTGTCTAAATCCGTGTCTCTTGTCGATCGTGCACATAACAAAACTCATATCTCTATATTAACGCTGTTCTCCGATGTCTGGAGCCTGCCAATACGATAGTTCTTTAGCAGAACATGTACCAGCGTAGAAAACATGCGCTAAGCCCCCAGATGCAAGAGATGGACATCTGTATCGACCATGACATGGTTTGATCTAAGAGATCCCACACAAATTAAAAGATCGCTTGGTTTTACGCGTATTAAGCGCCATCTCAGCATTATGCAAACGGATGCAAGCGAACTAAGTACTTTTGTGAAAGTTGTATTTGGTAAGCAAGGCATTTATTTGCGACACATGAAATTGCCTTCAACTTATAGCGCAACTGAAGCAAACTCCAAAGATGAGAGTGACTTCGAATGTACAGCATTTTGAGCTCTCTTCTCAGTAGTGGTGAAGAATGTCGTGGCAAAGGGCTACATAAATTGCGTACACGCCAAAAGCGGTGGTACGCGGTAATCATTGTTTGATTCATAGAACACTCAATAGAGCGAGCAAGTAATTTCTTGTCCACAGACTTAAGAAAGTACGCCAGTGTGGAAGAGCAGCGAATAATGGGTACAATTACCAGCCATTCGAGATGCTTTTGTTTGCGGTCCCCTATTGGAGATGTAACCGATCCCGAGGGAGAATTCGAGGCCAGGTTAATTGTCAGGTTTTTAAATCAACACATCCTCGGTGTCAAGATATCTAAGACTCTTCATTTTCTATTTAATCTTCCTTCACTAACCCACTTCAAAGCCATTTAAATCATGATCTCGATGCGTCGACGGTGCGTTAAGATGATGGTGACAATAGTCACTGTGTTTACATTTTGTAACACCTTTAAGATGGCGATTAGAGCCGCGAATACAGCGGAGCTCCAATTGTCCCGTGATCTAGACTCTCCGCCTTCAGCCAATCAACCCCGTCCGCGGCAGTGATGGCCTGTACGCCTCTTGACCTCGCTCACAAATACGCCGGTCGTTACGAAGTTGTTGGGTACATCATTTGGAAAGAAATTGCTCCCAAAAACCTTTTTAATGAAAGCCAAAAATCAAGAGGAAGCTGCGACTGACCTTTTTAGGCTTTACAAAGTCAAAGACGCGAATCAGGAACAAAATATCGATGGTAAGAAATTCGAGAAGTGGGCAAAAAACGTCATGGACGTCTACAAAGACAAGTATTCGGACATAGTGCCTTCAGTGACGGTGAAAGAGCTCCATCCAACAACGGCAATGTCGAGCGTTAATCGCGCTGGCCGTGAAAGCCCCAAACACGCATGATTTATGATTTCGCCTTAAAGGCGTGCTGCTACAACTTTTGGCTAACAATAAGAAAAATAAAGACTTTTTTAACGATATATGGTTGTACATGCGGTCTGCGCACTATGATTTTTTTATGATGATAAGCGGTGGAAGGGAGGTGGCGGACGTTTTCAAAAATTTTGCTGTATTGATGGATCTAACAACAATACCTTCTTGATTAAATAGCTTTACAATAAGGCGAGTAACCGTCGTGTAGACATGAAGTTTATGTTGACTAAACTGCGTAAGCTGACGCCGACATCTCTAAACCCTGTTTCTAGCTCATAAAACGAGAGACCTCGTCTGGTGTAGACTTGACAGTCGAGACGATGGCTTAATCATTGACATCTCGTCAAGCGTAACGATACAACCAGGAGATGCACCGGTATGGTTTTTACTTGAGGCTCGTGTTGACTCGATGTGTTGCTTATGTGTTTCTACAGCCAAGGCGACTGGAAACAGTCCTGCGTCAGTAGCAGAGAAGGTTTGACTTGTGGTGGTTGAAAGAGCGACGCTAAATACTTACTAGGCTTGCCAGGTGTCGTGGCTTGCATGTTAACAACTCACGTTTTGACGCAGTAGAGAGATAAACCTCTTCGAATCATGATTAGAGCCATCAATATAATGTCTTTGTTAAACACAGCACGCTCGAGGCTCTTGTATAGGAGGAATGAGCGGACGATGAGCGAACGAGAAGATTCTTCGAGATGCTCTTACATGCACTTCCACTACCTCACGACTACACCGCAAAGAATCATGACGGCGAGTTATACTTTGTACCGCATTTGCGCGAAACATGGCGATCAAGCGGATAAATATCATCTGTAAGCTTAAGTGGAACGAAGCCACTTTGCTCTCTTCTAAGCGCAATAACGTAGATTCTGGATTTGATTTTTGCAAAGCGACTGAGATTGTTGTCAAGTCGGAGAAGCAAGCACTAGTTTCAACATACGTTGACAAACTATCGTCTAAAATAATCGCTAGTTGCTGTCGCGACCTAGACTTCGCAAGCTTGATTGCAACTGGCATTGAAAATCAGCACTTGCGGTCACTATTTTTGTAAATTCGGGCCCAAATGCACATTGAGTCTGCCTTCCGGCATTGATGCTGCTTGATCAGTTGGGTAGAATTCCACGCATTAGAGTCATAACGGGCGTCTTACGAGGATGAGCGTGGTTGAATTGGAAAGCGCTTCGATGAAAGGCATTTTCCGGTTTCGGTGTCATTCTCTGCATTCGTCTATCACTAGCGCCACACGCTTGTCAGTAAAAAGCTACACGTTGAATAATCGAGCAAAACCACCTTCACCTCAAGGTTCAAATTTTGTCGTTATAATTTGCGCTTCTCTCGGCGCAAGGTGGTGACTAATTTATTTTTGCGCTATTTCAGGAACACCAGTGATGTGGCGTTTATAATTTGGTGTTTTTAAGATAAACTACCACGAGATAAAAGCTATCCTGGTTTAGTGACATTGCATAAGAGCCACAAACCGAACATATAATGCATATTATACAAGCAGCAAACAAACGATAATCTTAAAAAAAACACTTTAGGAATTAAAAAACGGACGAGTTGCCACTAGCACACCAGTACATTAGCTCTAGGTCACCCTTTGTTGAGAAGATGGCAAAAACCGAAGTGAATATATTTATATAGACCAATGAATGGCTACCATATGTAATTACTACTTGTAAATACTGTGACGCCATCCGCCTGTTCAACATACATTCAGCGGTGTAATTT
>RCHQ01000305.1:0-47036 GCA_003676415.1 Plasmopara muralis
AGCTTTAAAAGCTACAATTACTCCATTCCCGTCGTCCTTACCGAATTCGGTTGCGTCAGTCCGTCCTTTCCGACGGTAAGTGGTTTCGAGGCGCAGCGTACGTTTCGCGATGCTGTGTTTATGAACATGCCAGAGTACAGCGATTACTTTGCTGGTGGTGTCGCCTTCGAGTACTCGACAGAAAATGCCAACGCAATGTCCACGTCAGTCTACCCGTTTAAAACGTATGGCCCACAGAATTATGGGCTGGGCTATTTTTCACCAGAAGACTGCACAGACGCAGGCACGAATTGCACATTTGAGCGTTTTCCAAACTTTGACTTTCTTAGAGAGGCGTATGCGTCGTATGATGGCTCGGGCCAGCCAACGCTGAGCACATACGAGATTCCTTCAAACCATGCTGAAGTATCTGCTTGTCCCAGGAATTCTCCTCGTTTGGGCGACTTTACATGGGAAGGAGATTCAGCTCCGAGTGAGTCGTGTCCACCAAAAGAAGAGGCACAATACCAGTGTCCACTCATTTCGTCGCGTCAAGATGGGTCTCTACGTTATCAGGATGACTCTTCGAGTCTTCAAGACGAGTTTTCACGGCTCCAAAATGGGTCTCTTTATTTAAGTGAAATTGGTGCGGATAACAATAGTCTCGATTCTGGCACTAATTCCAGCTTATATGCGAATTCTGGGGCTATTTCTCGGTACGACAGCGTCCTCGTCAAGTTATTGATTTTGGGTTTTGCAGCGATAGCACTGACTAATTAATTATCCAGTTGAGCCTGGCGTAACATTCAATGAAAGTTTGTCTCTGAGTCAGTAACATAAGACGTTTCCACGCTCACTACATGTGTCTAACGACATGCAACCTAAACGTAGTCGCTGAAATTCTGCCTAAAAAAGGCAAGCCATGCAGTTACAGCGCCACACAGAATTAGGTAACGCATGACGTTATCAAGAATTTGGTTTATGGAATTGCAACTACAAAGTTACAAGAAATTCACAGACAGCAATATCAACAACACATTAGCTGCAAAAACTTCTGGTCGATACCAAAAACGGCTGTCGGTAATATAAAATGTAAGATAGCTCCTACGATAAGTGCTATTAGTGTGAGCACAAGGAACACGGCAAATGTCAACGCCGCAACGATCCCCACCGCGGCACTTGCAGTTCTACGCACTGCTTCATCCCACAGCAAAATAAAACACAACCTGACGCATTGATCCAGAGAGAGTAATGTGCAAGTTTCTGCTATGAAGCACGCGCACAAGAATCTGAAGAAGAGAACTATGTATATAGACTCGGATTAAATAGGCTGACAGCCAGCCAATATACGCAATTTTTTTGAAGATTATGCGAAGACCGACCATATTCCAGCTTCTCAAAAGCCCCTACCATAATGATATCAATTCAGCAGCATTAAAAAATCACTTGGCTGCTAAAATTGATGGAGCCAACATGACAAAGAGCGGTACGGTTGAGTGCTTGCCGCTTTTTTGTTGATAGTACCCAGCAATAAAGTCCAGACCTGCTATCGATACAAAGCGCCTCCTATCGAAAAATCACCATTAGTGGCCTCAATTTCCCACATCAAGGTTTGTCAATACCTCGTAACATCTCTTAAAGTTTCAATTGTACATTAAGATACATAGAAGACGAAAATTGTAAATAGCTAAGGATCTTTGAAAGCACAGCATAAAGACTAGACGCTATCACCACCGGTATCAGTCGAAGATAAGCCTCGTACGCTTAGATGACACAGCAAGAATATTGTACTATTGCTGAGTTGCCCGCGTACGCTTTCACCAAAGTTGGACAAGCGCAAATGTGACAATTGATTAAGTTGCGGGTGCCAGTCCAATCAACCACATGATAACACCACAATTGCAGCAGCAATTAACGCCATGTCTAGTAAACCAATTCTTCTAGGTGTTTTCAAGATACTTTATGCCGGAGTCAGCGAGCTTTCATGCAGTTTGATTGGCTCATCACTCGGCGGGAGACCAGATTACATCAGATTTGACACCTATAGAATTTAAATTAAGGCAGCCACACTTGATACAGCAGGTGTGTGGTTGGTGCCTGAAAATTTTCGTAGTACAATAAAAGTTACAGGACCTGTTCCCCGAATTAAAGGATTGCTACCATCACGCCACGCTGGAGACAGCTTAGGCCTAGTTGCCTAGAGTAAAAGAAAGTAGAGGTGGACACGGACGCGGCATTGATCAGATGCACGCTTCAAACGCTGGGGACTCGGCCGTGATTCCACTATTAAAGTATTTTGTGGTCTGGAAACACATGGCTGACCAGTACAAAATAACACTTTTTTAGAGCTTTGAGGTCCGCCAGCCTTCCTGCTTTCTTGCTTGTAGTCAGAAAGTCTCATGAACATCTTCTTAATTGGATCGAGTTGATGATCTTCATTGTTGGGGCTCGACAAGTCGAGGTATCTGTGCTGATGGATGGCCTGAGAGAAGGCTTGCATTGTACGCAACTCTCTAGAATCGCTTTTCCAGAGGAGTTCATTCGCTATATGTTTAAGGATGCCGTAAACATATAGTTCCATTCCTTTGAAAGCTCAAGCTGTCAAATGAATACAAGTGTTGCGGTACAAAGTATCATCTGCTGCTTGGCTGAGGCAAGTATGGGGCACATGATCAGTAAATGTAAGGACAAAATGAACCTCCATCTTACTTTAGAGCTTCAAAGGGCGCTAAACGAAGTCGCGCTCTCGGGACCAGGGAAATGCTGGTCTCTTAGTGTGATTGGTACACCTAGGCCTCAAGAGCTTGACAGCCCTCGAAGCAGGAAAAAACACCAGTGGAATGTAAATTGTTTACGCAAGTGTACGAGATTATAAAAACCCGCTTTAGGTCTTGGGACTCGGGCACGTTCCCAAATTTTGCTCACCAGCAAAGTAGGCAAATAAGACTGACTTATGCTCAGAGTAAGGGCGGCTGTATTGAGCTAGGTTCGTTGACTGGCTATTATGCTTTTAAACGTCTGCTGGGTCTTGATAGACCAGGCTGTGAGTTTCAAAATCTCGAACAGTACGGATTTAATTCTTGCCTTTGACATAATGAAGTATGTCTCAATTCTGAGCATGTCGTGGCTTATTGAAAAGATACTTGAAGGGGAGAAGTAGTGTCATTTGTACAGCTTCCTTTAAAAAAATAATTAACGTAATACGAACAACAAAATTATGTTAACGAGTTACAAACTTCCGCGCGACTCATTGGATTTTATAGGTCTGCATATGGGGTATAAATGTATCACCAAGAGCGCTTAATACATTCCCAATTGGCAACTTTACTACCTGATGTGTTGCGGCAGATGCGTACCAGTTGGAGTCAATGCCACAGGCATGAGAGTGATTGAGCGTCCAAGAAATCGATATTAAATTGAGCCGAGCCGAAAATACCGCAAATGTGCTCCTAAGGAATAAAATTCTTTAGAAATATCTAAATTAATCTTCGTTCTTAGACAAAGATATTCATATTCAGCGTGCAAGGTAGCACACGCTGCGCCTTGCCCAAAAATCTTAAAAGATCCCAAATATCTTTAACTGAAATGGCTTTCAGATGCAGGGTCCAAACACCTACTATTATAATCATACCGGATAAAAATTGAAGCACGTGTCGCCAGAAATTGACCGCTTGTACGTAGACAATGTGAGCTCATTGATAACTTAATAAATTAAAGAAAAAAAAGCATGGTGCGGGGGCCAAATTTTTGCATCCGTCATGAATTTTTGGTGCTCAAATTTGAACGGAGAGTGGCGATGACTTCGTTTTTATTATAATCTGAATACCTGCACATATTTTCATTCCAAGAAAGATAAGCTGTTTTGAAAAATGCTCAAATGTACAATGTACGGTAAATTAGATTTGGTTCAAAGTTACTATCAAATTCGAAATAGAGAGTTAGCTTTGCCCTACGCGGTGAGTAGTGTGCCTAGATGCATGCTATTTGAAATCTTGGTGGTGACGAAAATGCCATATAACGCTCCGACGAAGCTAATATGTTTGTTTACACACCACTTTTGACCTTTACGGAGTTTTGCTTAGAAAAGTTTTGATGGCGTATTCTATTAAAAAAGACGATCAGCGTCTTTGATGGCTCATTAAGGCCAAATAGGCAAGCATTGAGGCAATAGCATTTTTATATTCACTGACAACTGAACCGTTGCGGCAGAAAAGATAAATACTCAAGCCGATTTGAACGCAGCCGTGAGGTATGCGCAAACCCCTACAGAATAAAAGGTGTAACGGCTTAGCCCGGAAGAGCCAGTATTTGGGATGTCTTGATCGCATAAGCCTTCAGCAGGCTTTCTTCTTGTTTTAAACAGCAAGACTGAGTCGTTTAGTATCGTTTGCAAAACTTCTTACTATGCCATGGATTGGCCGCCATATCGCTAGGAATCAGTAAAGGTTGTTCCAACCATTGAATGCCCTCGTAATCATGTGCTCAGTAGATCATTCACAGACACATGGTAAGAAGGCAAGGTTCAATCGAGCTCTAAGGAATACACTGCGCAGTATGTGCGCCGAGGCGTCACATTCGCGGGCCGATATGCTATTTGTGGCTGAGCTTGCACTAGCTCACGCGTCTACGGGCGCTACCCGCTTCACTATGTTAATAGCTTCAACGTTTGCTTAGCTCGTCGAAGCATAAATGCTAATAAAAAGAGACTCGAAATATCATTTCCTGTGAGGTCCTCAGTAAAAATCTGTGTTCTTATCGAACTATTTATCTCACGTTGCAAAGATGATGCTGAATACAATTAGCAAAGCAAGTATTGCGACTGCATCAACCCAAGATCAACTAGAACAATCCCCGAATGATAAAATAAAAGAGAGCTAATGGTTACTGGAACGATCATACATTTAGAAAGTGGTCCAAGCAAGGCAATATAGCTTGTAAGATGATTAGCCGAAGCAGACATACTATTAAATCACGGTTCTAGGAAACCAACTCCGGATGCTGTTTTTGCTTGTCAGGTTGGGTATTGTGCAATAAAAAGTAAAAGATGGAAGAGTAAGGAGAATGTGTATTGATGCAAATAAACGTAAATCTAAACAAGTACTCTTATCTCAAGTCCTCGCTTATTTCTTTGATGTCCGATTTGCAAAATAGCCAGACGTATTTGATTCCTTGTATAGACCTTATTAGCAAGGCTGATGTTAGCATGGTGTGACCTACAAAACGATGTGTTTCCCCATTGATGTATTCTGATAAACTGACGACGACCGCCGCACGATCAACATGTTCAAGAGGATACCCAATAGCGCGACAACCCTGTCCAATCTTTTCAAGTGACGCTATGTTTGAGTTTGTCAGGTACCTTTTGGGTCAATCGTAGAGAGCGCTGAATTTTAATGAAGATTATGGACCAGGCACAAAAACGTTTTGTAAAAGTATGAGCGTCCGTGATATTAAATTTATACATTCTTGACAGTGTGGCTGGACTTAACAATGGGTGAACCCAGAGAAAGGTTAAAACCCAAATCAAAACAAATTTCGCCGACAAAATTATAAGTAAGGCCAATTCCTATCTGCAAAGCTGCGAGATTACCATATATGCACGCTATCGCACTGATCTGGCTTAATTAAAACAATGTTAGGTAAGGCCCTTCGCTCCCACGGCGGGAGAGTGTTGCCTTTTCAGAGCAGAGGGGATCGACCTTGGGTAATTGCCACAGCTTTTTGGTATTCTCCGGCTCACAATCGCCCAAGCTGTGAATCTGGATGCATCCATGCTCCGGTTCGTATGCATCACTGACATGATTGCCGGTCTAGTCGCTTGCTCCCTTTACTGCACTTGTAATGGCTGTGAATACCAGGTTCTTCTTGTCAACATATCCAGACGATCATACAGTAACAAACTTTGTTGTCTTAGTGATCATCGAAAGTACTGTACCGATTACCACTTGGTGAGCTCTATATTGATTACCAACTATTGTATATTTGACTCTTGTGATGATCTCCTCGTTGCCACCGAATACCGCTAGAAGACGATGAAAGAGTGCTTTGATACTGCCTACTGGTCATTACGATAAAACATTAGGTATTTATGATGTCAGAGCAAGTTTAATTGATTATTTGCTTTTACATACTGCTTGATTTGTATAGAAAACACACCAGCGGATATTAGAAAATGCTACATATAGATTGACAACGGAACCATTAGGCACAAATCAAATATGATTTTTATAAATAAAAAGCCGAATAAAACAGCCAGTGCTTGTTTGGCGATCATACATCATCGACAGTTTTGTGATAGCTGACTTTTATTTCTCTGTGCATGAGTGTAAATTATCTAAAGACAGTATGTGGCGATTAAAATTTGTTGACCAGAGCTGTGTCTAAACATATCATAAAAATTACTTAGGACTTGGCGGACATGTCGACAGCTCATCTATCGAAAATGGAAAAGCTAGTTTGTCGGTTGGATTACGTGCGGTATGGTTAATGCAGTTCTTTCTCTGCAATATGATATACTATAGCAGACTAATAAGAGACTATGCCATCTACTCTTCGTCTCAATCAGAGCTTCGCGATATAAACTTATACGCAATGTCTAAAAAAATGGTATATAAGATTGAGTACACGTTCACCGGAATTCTCTAGATATATAAGTCACAATCGCTCCGTTGCCACGACGCTTTACCTTAGATCGGCTTCTCGTCGGCTTAATTGACAAAAATTACCTTTGCCACACTAAATTAGGTCAATGGGAATGCGCTTCTATTAGAATGTTGCCTTTGAGATGCACCACAATCAGTGGCTCTACTCATAGATGTTACGCTTCTACTCCTTACTTCTTCGAACGGCTTCTCATGTAGCTTCACGTTCGATTGCATCGAGCGAGCCCCAATATCGCTGCTCGGACAGCTTTTTCTGATACTGACGCAACACAACTAGTCGTTGGTTAATACATTATCACAGACTATCACGTGCAACGCATCCAGAATATCTCTCGGCGAGCAACTGCTCTAAGCTTCAAACATTGACTTTCAGTGTCAAATCAATATGGTTTACTGTCGCTCTAGCTCTTCGTTTGATGCATCAGCCATTGCCTGGTTGCGCAGCATCGGCATCATATGTGACAATTCCAAAATTCTAATGCTAACATATTGACTGACTCGATTCGGAATAGCTTCGTTTCAGTGTTTGTCCCATGACGCTTAAGAGATGCGCTATGAGCACATTAAATGACAACGTGGGATTTAACCTCTGCATTTTATAAAAGTTATGGCCTCATATTAGAGGTGAAGTCATAGCTCGCATCTTGGTCGAAGACCAAACAGCGTTCGACAACATTAAATTCTAGAAATTGCACACATAGATTCGCAGGATTATAGGTACATTGTTCCTCGCTTCTGTCTCAAAGTGGATTATGACAGTGTTAGAATGGCGCGCTCGTAGAGCCTGAGCTTAAACAGATATGTGGTATTTTGACAGCTGGGCGCAAACATAATTCCCCGGAGCCGTGTCAAACCGTAATCTATCTCAATTTTTGACAGACCTTGGTCCTTTTTCAGTACGCTGACTTGCATCTACTGGGAGACACCGCTCCCTTGTGGTATACGAAAGGGCTTAACAGAGCTGGTATTTTGGTTTTCTGAATTTGGGAGCATTTGGCGTGGAGAGTATTATCAGCACAGATGGAACGTCAACGGATGCCCTTTCGCTAGATTGCATGTTAGAGTTCTCCTTTGTATTATCAGCTTATCTGGGTCCCATGGAAACTGGACTGCTTGGTGGGTCCTTATAAATCTAAATGTGATATTTCTAGTATGAAGCATTCCTAATCGTGTTTAGGGGGGGTGAATACTTTGCCTCTTTTTTCAGGCTCCCTCGCAAACAGTCAGGTGCAGACCAAAATAAAGTTTTAATGTGATATTAGGCGGTGTAAGCGAATCAGATTGCACAGATTCATTATCAATGTTGAAAAATTCTTTCGACCGACGCAGATGATCAGGCAAAGATAACTAAACTTTCAACGGCAATGTCGATCGCACGCGAAAAAGCCTCGACACAATTGGAGGCGATATTGACTCCAAGCGCGACCGTGGTGACGCAGTCGCTTACGCTTATATGAGCTAATGGCAAGAAGGCGTGCTATTGGCGGCAGTGGGGCATCTGGGCATTTGGCCTTGTCTTATGGACCGCAGCATCAAGCCTTCGCTCTTTCATTTTCACGGCGTTAAACACCACGTATAATAGGAATCTAAAGCGTGGGGTACACATAGCGGTACTTTGAAGTCTTTCTTGCGTTATATAAAAAAAGTTGATAATTGGTCAATGCATTATGCTAGGCCCCACCATCGGATTGGCACATTAACAGTATTTGCTGCACGTCAGTGATGGTATGGCAGGCCTTAAGTCAAAACAGTATAGGTGAAATCCGACAACTGCGCGTGACCACCTATAGGAGCCAGTTCTTGCTGCAGAAGGGTGGGTGTGAGCCAATGCACAATGGGGACTGCCTTTTACTACATACGGATCTAAACTTGGCACACTGACCAACAATCTCTGTGGGCAGCGCTTACCGAATGTTCAGTTTAGTTTCTTAGGCTCTAGATAAAGATATCCATAGTAGAACTCTTTTGATGCAAACGATGTGGCAAATACTTTTTTTAGCGGGGACTCTGCATATTGCAGCTCGTTACTGAACGGCTATATGGCCGCCGGTGTGTCAGAACGTGTAGATGTAGGCCAATGAGCATCTCTTCGGTCTCAACAATGAAATGACGGCAACGCTTGGCACTGTTTGAGCAGTGTGGCGTCCTATTTTTGTTGAATATTTTTCAAAGTATTTTTTCAGTGATAATTATAGCGCTCGGCTGTATACCCTAAGTAAGGAAAACCGGTACGGTTATGGCTTTTACCATTGTCTGCACATCTAGGAACATAAATGGATCATTTTGTGGCCGTAGAGCTAATCAACGCTTCAAAAGAGTCACTATCAGGCATTTTACTTTTTCAATCGATGCTACTATCCATTTACCTTAAGCTGATCACTTTGTCCGGCGTACGCAATGTCGGCCACTCGCTGGCTTCTACTATTGCTGCGCAACCTCCTCCTCTTGTGGCATTTGATACTCGTTGTATGTTCTAAGGTCTCTTGTTGACTTTTAATCAATATTGGATTGAGTGGAAATGAAAAGCTCTCAGACGGAACAAAAAGTGGATCGTCGATCCTTTGCGAGCCTTTCCTACTATTCAAAATTCAGCTTTTAAATTCACATAAATCACATTCGTCTGACCGTGCTCGTGTGAATTTTGTCGATAAAGAATCTGACTGCAACGACCTCTAAGGAAAAGTCATTCACCATCTTAGCTAGCTGTTCCCACAAATATTTGGCAAAAATCGCCTTTTTTGTTCTTCTAATGAATAATAACAAGTCGTGACCGTGCACAATTCGTGCAGTAGGATTGCAAAATGGTTTGGGACAGCTGACGCTTCAGCCAATCTGAGTCGAGGGACCGCCTTAACTGAGGTACGAAACGTGAGCGCATCTTTACTTGCTCTCCCACCAAGCATCGGGACCTCTTTCGACTGTCCTGTCCGCAACTATGCAAAATTCTGGCTCAAATGGAATGTCTCTGCTTTTTTTTCATTCGAAGGACTTTACGCTTTTCGTGAGTTAATTTTGCATGGGCAGGTAATCCGCATCAAGTGATAAAAAGGACTCTTTAACCTTCCCCAAGGATTAAATTTAAATATAAAGAGCGTTTTTAGCCACGCGTTGATCGCGACAGATTTTTTAGCAACCAAATGTTGCATTCTTCTCGATACAACGTCAGTTTATACCATCCGTCTTGCGAGCACTGAGATAAGCGAGCGTAGTGCTTCATCTTCACAAGTAAATTTCCTCCAACACTTAATTTTAGATTGACGACAAGCAATTTCGGGTGCAGTTGAGCTACCAAAGCTCTTTGCTTTGAAAAAGCGTAAGCTTTAGTCTTTGACCTTCGCAGTATACACATCATGGTCTAGAATCGATTAAATGTTCAGTTATGAATGTGGCGGATCCAGGGGATGTGAACTATCCTTTAGGCTAGGATGCTGTCTAGCGAGTTTGCTTCGTCAAAATTCCTTATCGACGAATACGTCCTTAAAGTGCCTTGGTTGCAGGAATCGTAAGAAATTGACACGGCAGACACCTTGATTGAAAGAGTCATTTGCCGCCATTGACTCATTCTCTTGTGCATAGCACAAGGCAGTAAGGATTTAAGAACGTAAGTCTTACCATTTTGTGTCAGAGAGTCCAACGACAAGTTGTGCACCGTACACGCTTTCAATAGACCTTTAACCCGGCGTATGTGCCATTTTTGAAGACACGTGCTTCAAAGTTATAGTGGTCTATACAATATACAGCATACCTAACTCAGCCCATGTACTCTTTAATTTTCTTATGCAAGAGAGTGAAGTGCCAACGACCACATTTTTAAGCGGTACGCAGGAGCTTTTTAATCAAAAATTAAAGGCTTTCAAACATGCCTAGAACGTTCAATCGTCTTCTGGCGCAAATACTCGGATGTAAGTATCAACAAGCTTTTAGATTCTGTTCATTGTCGTGAAAATCGAGGGACAACGAACGGGGATAGAAGTGGGAGCGGTACTTGACTGCGTAAACACGAGTGGGATTTGCACTTGTGCGCATTAATATTCCTCGACGCGAATACTTCGTCAAAGCATGGGTCTTCAAGCGGGACAAGTAAGCCATAAATTAACCGGAGGTTTTAGCCGAAAGGCTAGAAACACTAACTTGAGTTTGCCAAAAACGCAGAGTCTTTATTACGCAGAGGTTATAAGGCTTATTTAATCTTATTGAGAAGAATGCAAAGAAAGTTGAGAAGCCCCATAAATAGAAGCGGTTGACAAATTGTAGGCACGCCTGTTAAAGGCGGCGTTCTCATCTTGCCATTTTTAGACCCACCGCTCTTTTTTGTCTTTTAGGTGCTATATTTTGTCATCGGCATTGCACGACTATAAGCAGACGTTGAGAGGCTAGATCAAGTATTAGTCCTAGAATTTCAACAGCTTAAGGCTTCCAAAAAGGGATGCGCTATCCGTGACAAAGGTTCACATGCGATGAAGCATGCTCTTGCCTTATTTATAATTCACCTGCTAGGTTTTAGGCCATCTGTGATCAACAGAGATCACGTGTCGCTACGTATTGTGACACAACCCCCTCCGGAAAATAGCCACATGAGTACCCTTCTGTTCGAAGTATAAACAATGTCGCAAATTGCTTTGACGGATGCGTTTTTAAATCGCCTGGACTCTGAGCTAGTACATCTCATATCTATGCCTTTATTTGCAACACACTATTTTATGCCCCTTACGCAGGTGCCGATTATGGTAAAAGCTTTGAAAAGCGATTAGCTTAAGGAATTAAGCCAAAAGTTGTTGGCGCATTTAGGTGCGAGGCTATATTGATATGTCGTGAAAACGAGGCTGTTGTAAATCAGCACTGATAAAGATGACCCGCCAGATTTAATGCTTACTCAGATTGAAAATTTTGAATATTGTGTCCCTATAAAGCATCCGATACACCACTCGACGGTCATCTCAGCCGAAAGAAGATAAGTGGATTGGTAAGCACACAAAATGATTGACCCCGATTATAATAGCGAAAATGCTTAAGTGTGCGCTTCTGTGAAATGTGCTAAAGGATTCCGTTGTACTCTGCCAGTACTGATTAATATGGATTTCGTGTTTGGCCTGCCAATGACAAGACAGACATAAGGGCTTGCAAGATGCTATACTAGAAAGCAGCTGGTCGGGACACGAACGACGGTGTCAATATTGCAGCGTTGCTTATCAAATGTATCGTTAGACAACGAGAACTCCCGAAAGCAATTGTCTAGAGCCAATACCCCCGCTTTATGTCCGCTTGTTAAAGAGTTGTTCATAGGTGCTAAGCATCAAGTTGGGAGAACCGTTTGCAGGTCGATGTTGAGATCGAGCAAGGAAATAAGTTGCCGAAGAGTGTGTGTGATACGTCGAAGCGCGCTTTTAAGCTATAATAATGTCACTCACACTCCGACAGACTGCCTGCTGTTTACGGTAGTATAAGAGTTAGACCTTTCATTTTGACAGCGACGCCGTCTGGTCTTTATGAAAAAAAGACTGTCGAGCAATTCACCAAGATCAATCATTCTGCAAGTGATATACTTTGTGTCCAAAGAGTTAAGTATTTTTGGGACACGTGCACGATGAATGTTTGATAGCCAAGACTCACATAAAAGTATTATCGCGCAAATCGAAAAGGAAGGGGTAGCGATTTAAACTCCAAATTGAACACTCAAGAATATAGCCAAAAGAGGCTTAGCGTACATGCTTAGCATTCCAAAACGACTTCTAGTACACTCATTCTCATTTCTATATGCGAGCTTACTATATCCGCAGTCAAGTAAACGCGGGACCGTTGACGCCGAGTCATACTCAGTCCTGAGCCCTGATTTTGAACATAAATATCACATTCCAAAATTGTGAGACGAGAGACTTTCTCACGAATCTATGCGACTACACAAAAGAAATTGTCCGCAGAAAATCACTCACTAAGTGCATGTGTTGGTATAAAAAAGCCGAATTTAACAGCACTACATCTTTTCAGCTCTTAAGCTGCGTCCACCGACCCTGTGGCTCGAGCGGTTAGCCGTTCGACCCAGGACCGGGAAATACCTGGTTCGATACCCGTAGGATTCGAATTAAGGCAGCCGGAGATAGGTCGCTAAAGTGGACGAGCCATCACTCCCGAGTGTGTGAGTGCCCTGCCAACTCGCGCCCGATTGGGTTACAAAAGGGTTGGGTGGGGGACGCCCTACTGACCGAAAAAGCCCCATAGTGTAATGAGGGGTACGGAACCCGGTCCCAATATGGGTCGGATTGCCACCAGCATCCCGCGATAGAGACATCTTAGTCGGTTCCGGCAGCTAAAATCTCAGTCGTGAGCGACATGAAGCAATACTGAATCGATAGACTACCGTGTGTGTTGTTTAAGCCGTGTTCAGGCCTCCTTTTGTTTCCAAAGCTTGATTGGTTGGCTGAGTTAATATTGTAGAAGACCATTTTGTCGTTGGGTCAAGCCTTAAATTTTGGGCCAGTGCGAGTCTCCGAGAACGTAAGTACGATGTCAGTAGGGCCAAAAAACTTCTCATCACGAGAGTTTCAGCTACCTATAAATTTAAAAGTCTGTCTCTTGGAGTGTTTGTATGGGCCAAAAAATATTCTTCCCATCGGTACACCGCACGCCGCTTGCGTATTCAAATACAGATCGTCTCTGGTTTAGGATTAATTTTTTCTTTGCTATGACATTCTGGCTATTTCGTGCTTTTCTGTGCAACGTCTTATCGAACTATATTATCTGCTGAAGAAGCTATTCTACAAATTGGCCTGTGTGACGTGCAGTGCCTATTTGTCGAAGGTGGTCAGACCACCCCTCCACCTGACCTAACACTTGAACCCTGCCCATCAAGAAATTAGATAGAGACTGATTGATCATGTAATCATGCTTCTATGTCTTGAGGCATTTGAAAAGATTGCATTCCTGATTTAGTCATCACCAGTCAAGAAGTTGATCTCTCATAATACACGCAATTCACACTAATACTTTTATTACGTTTCGAAATGACAGGGCTTAGTAAAGACGCCTTAGCGATTAACCCTTTTCTATCGTTTTAATTGTTATCAGTTGGGCCACAGCTAGCAATCGCTTACAACACATCTAATCGAAAACGCAAATATCATTTTATTGCTATAGTACAAAACAATATGTGCGAGCTTTTACGCGCTGCCGAATGGTCGTTTTTTTCCACTATAACTGACCGTAAAAGCGTCAACGTAAACTAATGTAGAGTAAGCTTAACACTTCAGTCAGCTAACGAGGTTTTTGAAGTCGCTGTAAGCTGAAATAAGTGTAAGAACATTTCGTGTTGAGTTTGCGGTGTTGATGCAAGTGCGAATTCTATGCGTTGAGGAAGGTCTTACCAAAAGAATCGTAATTGTTAGTCCAAGCATTTCATTTTCATGAAGTGCGGAGAACTTTGATTTGTTTAGGTAATGCATACCGAATTTGGCGGGATCAAATAGTGGCCTTTTTGCATTAGGGGTCAAAGCTTTCGATAACTGTGCTCAATTTGTCCAAAGAATGTTTAGATTATTTGCTAAGCCTGTCTGCGTTTGGGAAGAATGCTACCACTAGAGGTGACTAATTACGAAAGCCAGCCAGCGCTTAGCATTACTCTCGTCTTTGCAAAACAAGGTCGAGTAATTACAAATTTGCTTCCGGCCAATTGTGGTATCCAAAAAGCTTTAGTTTTTTATTTCAAGGAACAATGTAACGGAGTCACATAGCACTTTCAACAGAAGAAGCATCTAGGAAGATATGCAATCTTCCGAATTACTCTGTAAAATGTCGAGGCGTGCAAGAGACTGCTAATAATGATACGTTTTGTACGTTGAAACTGTGTTAATTTATGTGTTTGGGTCCTACTAATATTTTTAAGCCAAATCAGAATAACCAATTTCGCAATAAAAGCAGAGACGTTTCCACTTTTAATTCTTTTGAGATGCCTCATTATGCAATGAATCCGTTCGTGCCTGGCGTTCATTGGAAGTCACCAATATTTTAAGCGAAAAGGCTATATCTTGGCAAAAACGGATATATATGAGCCTTCCGCTCCAACACGGCGGAATATGCGCTTACGCTTGTCCCTCTCTTGGTCGTCTAAATATACCTACACCTCCGGAGGATGGGTCTTGGACTGAAAAAACTGCAAAGAAGCCCAAAGCAAGCGAATATGTTATCAAAATAGCTTCGTCGCCCAAAGGTGTACCTCATAATCTATTCGACTTGTCGTCAGACTTACCGGCCATGCAAAACTCCTTACCCTTCATGGCAGAAGCATACGTGACGCTTTTCGACCGACCTGTGATGCCTTCATGATAAGGTCTTTGATATTGGTCACGAGAAAGCAAAATGTGAGATCAAATAAGGTGCATATTACAATAACCAGTCGCCAACGCAGTAAGAGACCCGCATTGCCTCTCGAACACCGCCGAGTACATGGTTTGCTCACGCTATGGGTAAAAGTCGACGAGTAATACTTCTCGGAAGGGTACTACACAGTTGACGAAAACCGCAATGCCAAATTGTACACTCAGCTACTTCGTTCCTTGCGGAGCGTGTATAAAAGCAAGCGAGTCAGTTATCTAGCGCAATTTTGTGGCGGATATGTGCCTGCGTTCAGCTCCACATCATTTTTTGCATGAAGAACTTTATTTGACGTCGTCTAAGGAACGAGCAGGCAATATTTAGGATAAATATACCCTTGCTAGTCTCTGGCACAGATACCACTACACATAAATTGAAGAATACACTCTGGGATCTAGTGAATTTATAGGATAGCATTTCCATCCTTCATCTTCAATGCATCAAATACTTTACAGCCGTGAGCTTAGCGTGCAGCTCACTGGTTGGTGCGTTGAAGACATATTACCTCCAGAACTTCTCGGCTTAGGCGTATTACCAAATCAAGGTCTAGGAGCTGCTGCAACGGCCTTTGAGCATCATTGACGGAGCTGGCTCAGCGGCTCCCAAGAGCCTCGTAACAGCGTCACTTCACAAAGAGTTCTCAGTGTTTGCGATAGCGCGTCTTCTTCTCAACGCACTCCATATGCAAATGCCGCTAGATATGGTGATCAATGAGCTTAAAAAAAGACCGATGCCGCCTCGGCCATGTGTCATTTTCTTATTTTTCATATAAAAGGAGCAGCCTTGCGCAACTGATTGTATGGTTGAGACTGCTGCAGCTTTTTCGAGGCAATTCCAGATCCTCGTGGCCCTTACAGAGAATATGGTCTTATTGGTCATGTGGTTTAATATATAACGCTTCGTCCCGATCGCCGCGGCTTGGAGCTTGAGGCTCCCGAACTGCGTCGTAAAGATACTCCTCTAGAGACAGCTTTATGTGTGGCCGGCCGCTAGCCGTATAGAGCACTCGGCATCTTGACCTTACATTTAATACGTAAATACTATAAGCCGTCGTACGGTCATCCGTTCTTGTCTTATCAGCAAGATCGAAAGAGAGGCGCGCGTTCAAGAGATGCTGAGAGGGCATTATCAAAGTCTAAAGAGCTGTAATACGCCTCGTACTTAATGATATGAGGAAAAATGTCTCCCTGGGAAGATTGGTCGTGTGCACCGACCCATGACTTTCTAAGATAGTAGAAGGGCCCATGATATACTCTTACATTTTTTGATTGAAGAATTTCAAACTTACTTTTATTAGCGAGAGTTTACAGCAAAACAGAGTTCTTCATCATATTAAAAAATATTATGATTCTGCCTATCATCTTTAACTAAAAAAAAAGTTTTGCTCTTCTCGGAAGGATCGGCCAACTTTTTGCAAAATGAAGTAACTTCCAAAAAAAATTGCTTTCAATCTAAGAACCTAGAATAAAGTCTCATTCGGTAAGCTCAGAAGCATTCGTACTCGTAAATGTTAGCGAAACTCTAGAGTCTCTTAACCAAATTGATATGTACCTTGAGAGTGTAAATGCATTGCTGATCACAAACTCAATAATTGATAGTTTATAGTCCGCAAATTAAGTACATTGGACCACACACTGCGCAGTGTGTATTCTAGATCAAGATTGATTTGTTCCGCCTGACCAGTTGTCCGTCTGACCAAGCTGAATTGGCTTTACTCGCTCGTGATCTGTTCAAGTTCATTAAATCTTCCTAAATAACCTAGAGCTTTTCTCTCCTCTGTCGCGGCGACAATAACGTCGATACCGGCAAAAAACTTCTTGACCGCGTATCGGGTTGTCACTCTTTGATTAGTGTTTTTTTCGCGTCAATTACAACCCTTGCAGACTCAATTTGGGGAGGTGTCGACGCGCTTTTGCGTAAGCCAGACTATAAAATGGCTCATCAAACAATTTAACGATAAACGGGTGTGTCAGATATACGAAAAAGTTGGCATTGTTAATCCTCAAATGCCTTTTTCTATCGCAATCACAAGTGCTAAAGTCATGTGGCTTATTTCTCATTAACAATATAGCTGCATCGCTATTAGCTTCCAGATTTGCTCCACATCTGGAAACCCTGGATGAAGTCGTATTTTTAATTTGCAAAGATCTAAAGTACGATATACTTCTGGAGGTACATAATGCTTTAACTAGCGACAATCAATGCCAATATATATACATATATGACACGTTGGTGGATCCACATGTAAAAGCGGGTCACCAAGTATTCAAGAACCTTTAAGACTCTCAAATTTACGTCTCACACGTCCTTTTTTGCAAAGCCTGCCAGTACTAGCGAACTGTTGATTGTACATCGGTCTCAACTGTTTCATTGGATATCTGATAGCACGGGCATACTTGCGTTCGTGTGCCGTCCGAGCAATCAATGTACTTGGCACCTGTTCCAGCCAGTATAATAGGAGGGCAAGCAGCAAGGAGCTTAACGGGTACGGTGCTTTAGGTACCATAGGTCCTCGACACGATGGCGGGCGAGGCCTACCAATAGCTCAAGAATGGAGCTCTTGTTTTTGAGAACCTGCTTGCTGCCTGCGCGTTGAATTAGGGCACTGAGTAATGCTGGATGAGCAAATACTTAGTTGCTATGTCAAGAGAATTTTGCAGGCGTCTGTTCTGTTTTTAGAGAAATTTCTTCCGTGACGCTTTTGATAGTGCCATTGGCTACGCGTTACTGCAGAATAAGTGAGCGAGTCCTTTTGCTCCAGACAGTATGGAGCTGCCGATTCTCTCATGACAAGGAGTTTCTGTAATAAGTACCCGCACAGAAAGTTCCGAGCGCACCATACTACTTGAATATGCTGACTTATTCTCCTCAGAGTGGCTTTGACGGATATATACTGTTAAAAATGTATGGGCAGAGGCCACGCCAGTCGAGCCATTCGGATGACAAATCCTTGTGTCCACTTACACCATGCCGCTAGGCGTGATTACCATGGAAGTGTATACAACGCACACTTAGAAATGTTGTTAAGTGTATCGTTTAATTCGGAAGCATTAATTTGTGAAAACGCCGCCGAATAGCTCAAATTATCACAAGCAAGAGCAAGTTGTTACTTTCTGCTCGGAGACTCAACAAATTAAAGTTGGTGAAGATTAAAAAGATTTGAAGTTCCGCATCGTTGCGATCTTTGTCGTTCGACAAGAAAGCTTTCTGTAAGCTAACACTACTCTCGTTGCTGTGGACAATGCTCGGTATCTCAGTCGTTTGTGCCTGTGACGACGACAATATTTTAGCTTCAATCCTAATGCTTGACACTTTTAAATGGAGTCCGGTTAGTAAAAATTGGATTTAGATTTTACCGGATCTTTGGGATCTATTAGGATTTTTGAGTCCAAGCGCATACTTCCCTGTCTAAGTAGCGGTTTCAGGACTTCTTTTAAAGACAGTATTGTATTTTTGTTCTCAAGAGGATTTTTGTCATTTGAAACACAACCTCTAAGACATCTTTGATTAAAGAGCATTTGATATGACTTACTGACCAGATCAACATATAATTAGCTACGTGAGTAAGATGTTATCGCTAACCACAAGCTAGCTCGTGGTCATTTTGCACTGTCATTCTCTTTTCTTGGAATCATGTTTTGGCTTTTGAAGGCTCTTCGTTGTTCACGCTGCTTAGCAGATTTCTACTATCCACTTGCAGAACTTCGTTATCTACACCGATCGGTGCTATCTTCCTCACATATATATTTTTTTATCTCGCTATCTTAAGCGCCTTGGGTGGCCAGGGCTGTCAGCAATAAGGCAATATTTGGCATGTCTATCAATTCGAAGCTCGTAATTTCTTTTAGCTACGCCATCCTCATAAACCATCCATATCATGGATAAATAATGATTACGCGCTGCCAAATCCCCTAGCTTCATAGCCGCATCTAAATCTACTATATGGACGTCTTCGCCGTCCCTTTAGCTGATCAATACAAATCTAGCTTCTAGTTTGTTGTTGAAGCCCAAATTTTTTGACGCCCCATAGTCTACCGAGACTTGAGATATTTTCCATAAAGTCATCCTTTTCTGTGTACAACTAGTAATTCACTGCTTCTTGATTTCCGAACAAGAGCTGCTAAAAAGTAAGGTGCCAAGTCTATATGGATGCACTAGCCTCACATGTAGTGTTGAAGGTTTGGTTCTTTCCTGCTCTCACTTCTAGCAGTGGCACTTTGCAGCTCTCGAGCGAGACAAAAACCCACTTTGCTGGGCCTCTTCAAAATAGGTATGCATCATGTGTTCTCATTTTTTTGCAGCCATAGCAGCAAGTGTTGCTTTATTCGGCAACGCGTACGTCCGTTGCGATATACCACAAACATCGCTACCTAAGGACTTAAATGCCACCCACGACATTTCAAAGTAGTGAGTCTGTCTGTGTCTATACTCCTTTTAATCCATAATCCGAGTTATATATTCTATCGTCGCTGCCTGCACGCGTAGTAGCTGAGTGCAAGGAGGACCGAATCCTAGGCTTGTCCATGGACACAGTAACTTGTCTAAGGAATGGTGCCCCAGAAAAAAAGGCCACTTCCTTATTTGCCGGCTCGGGCACAAGTCCCCGAACCGCCCCGTTTCTGCTCGGAGACAGTTCCCGCCGCCGTCAGTTCTCTCCGGAGTACTGTAGACCGCTGCTAAGCCTTCGCCGTCGCCGTACGCACCTCCCTGTGAGGGCTACCGCCGCCGCCAAGTCCAACCGCCGCCGACAGTTTTCGCTGTCTTCTACCGTTGCTTCTGTCTTTCCTCGCGGAAGAATTTCGCTTCGACGATTTCCTTCTACGGTCGCTTTTCCGGCTGTGCAGTTGTACAGCCAACTTGGAGTTGACGTGGTGTCAGTCGGACTAGTTCCCTCTACTCAGCCAAGGCAACTTTATACTGTGGTGTTGTCTCCTCACTTGTCGCGGAGATGACGCGTTTGCCTTTTGGCCCATTGAGAGAAGTTGTGGGTAGTTTTTACTCCCAGCTCAGGTTCGACCTGTTACAAGGGAACATTGAGAAGTGCTAGGAGAGATGACATTATGACGCCTTTTTATGGTGATCAAGAAAACTTTAAAGTGTCTCCTGCTCTGGTTTTTTGATCTGCTTAGCTGCGCTCACAAAGTGTCTAATTTGTAGAATGGGTTCCGATCCTAGCTCTGCTTCGGCGATATCATCGGCGCATACGTCGCCAAAAATAAACTGTAATTCCCGGCCGTCAAATCGGCCACCTGCGCCTAACCGCTCGGTGCCGGATGACAACGCCTTTGAAAAAAGCATCGCTCGATTCAACGACCCCGACGCTTCGGAGGAAGAGCGCTGTCAGATTGCTTTAGCGCCACTTCCATCGGCTCTCGATACGAAGCATTGCACGCGCATGTGAATTCCAGCTGCGCGACTAACCGCTGAACGGAACATAGACGAGCTTTGTGTATCCTTGAAAGCGGATTATCAGCCGGAACTCTGGCGCAAGTACCTTCATCTGGGCTGCGTCCGTGACTTCGTGCGCATTCCCCATCAAGGAATCGGGTTTGACTGCACATCGGATGAAGCTCTTCGTTGCATAAGTGGGGTAATTCTCAAGGTGTGATACACCTTGGTTACTATCTAAAAGTATTCGCTTTTCGACAAGCTATACTTTGTTGATCTTCAGCGTCTTCCGTTTGGCATGCCGGACCGGGACATTTACAGCTGGTTTGTGGGACGTAACGCCAGACCCGTTCTGATCACGGCTACGCACGATCACGGCATGGTCAAGTCGCGAGCACGCACGATGTACTTTAACGCTGTGTCTTGCCTACCCGGGTTATTTGAGCCCAATGGTGAGCCTCTTCGCGAAATTTTCTTCGATTCGGACGACAAACCATGCTTCGTCCAACACCGCCTTCACAAGCACAACCGTGTGCGCCCTCCACCGCTGCGTCCAGCTGCGCGCAAGCCATCCGATGCTTCAGACGCCAGTATGCAGAACAGAGACAAGACGGATGCGCCAGTTTCA
This sequence comes from Plasmopara muralis, assembly GCA_003676415.1. Taxonomy (NCBI): domain Eukaryota; phylum Oomycota; class Peronosporomycetes; order Peronosporales; family Peronosporaceae; genus Plasmopara; species Plasmopara muralis. Next base: position 21,022 of record RCHQ01000305.1, read on the forward strand.
TCGGCGAGAACAGCTGCTATATCAGGACCAGCATTCACCGCTGGCTCTGCGCCTGTCCCTACCCAACCGGATAGTTCAACAGGTTCTGTGGTCGACGCCTTGCCACCAGACAAGGCACATCGTCAAAATGGTCTTTCGGGATCAAGCTCAGCTAGGTCAAGAGCTCAGTTGTTCATTCCTAGTACCTTACCTGCTGATGCACCTGAATGGAAGGTGGTACAGCACTCACAGTACGGGTTATTGAATCGTGCCGGGGAAAAGTTCATCGAGCCAGGCACGCCTGTCCCATGTGACCTTACTCTGGACACGCAAGATCCATCGGCGTTGACATATTCGTCGCCGATCCATCCCAATTACAATGAAGTCCTGCTTGCGGATAGATACGCCACTTCTCTGCCGCCGGATGTTGACCTAAGCGTAGGTGAATCTGACGAAGGAGACGAAATTCATGGCTTCACGAGTGACACTCCGCTGGTTCCATTGTCGACAGTCCGCGTGGCACGACGACTGCCATTGAAGGTGGAACAAGTTACTGCTGCGGAGGTTGACAGCATAATTGCTGAATTTGTCGTCAAGGATGTACTGGCTTTTACGTCACATGATGATGTGCTAGCCACTATCCAAGCACAGCCAGCGTATTTTCGCCAATTATTCAAGATCCCGCTTTAACGTCAGCAACAGCTTGTGACGGATTACGCAATCTCCCGTATGGTATGCGCGCAGCCGCTACAAGATGGAGAGCCGATTGATTTCTTGTCCCGGCTAAGCGCTCGGTTTGGGGAACAGTTATTGGACTCTGATGCCATACTGACCGCAAATTTTTCGAAAGAAGATGCTCGATTCGCAGCTTGCCACTGCGCCTTAAGCGATTTCTTCTTGATGATTTTCTCGCCTGGAATTTATGTCGATCTGCTGAAGATACAGGCGTTGCTACCTCAGCAACTGCCCATAAAAGGATTCGACATGTACCATTCCTTCTATGGAGCGACCTCATCTTGATGTGCTTAGCACACTCAGATGTTGTAGAGCACTTACGCGATCATGATGCCACGCCGCCTCACGTTTTTACGGCGCTAACGTATCTAAGCGAATTGGAGCAATCTTCTACGGTTGAGACCGCGCTTTCATTTTTGGTGCGCCCTCGGCACTAAGGAGGCATGGGCCTTAAATGAGATTTCGCTTAACATGAACGGGATAAATAAACCTTCTCTCACCATGTATGAGCGACTTATCTCGACGCATCAGTTGGTTGCGTTTTAAGAGACAAATTTTGACAAAGAACATTCCCTTTAATCCAACGAACACTTCATTCACGTAGCGGACTCCGGAGCACGCTGCTTTTGGTCGGATTCTACATCTCCGGTCAGCCTCGTTATGTCTTCATCCTCTCTTTTTGGTGAGGTTTTCGATATTACGGCCAGTGTCTACAAAGACGAGTAACGAAACCATTACTTACTGTTACAAACTTCGCTTGGCGGTAAATTGGTATATGTACATGTAATCTACGCACCCGATGAACCCATGTATCGCGGAGACTGTATTCGAGCACTACCCACCCACTTCGCGGCAAATGGCATGGAATTGAAAATTGATGAAAGCATTTAACACATTGTCGTCGGGGATTTCAATTTGACATAAGATGACTTCCTTGACCAGACGGCACTTGATCGACCTCACTTAAAACGTGGTTGAGATGAGCTTGAGGATTAGCTTGGGGCGCTTGGTTTAGTCGATGCCTGGCGCTTTATGAACCCAGAAACCAAGGACTACATGAGTCCTTCACGTAAAAATCGACTGGATTATTGTTTTGTTACGGCCGACCTGCTTCAAGACAATTTGGTATCAGTCACTCATGTGAGGGATCGCAAGTGGCATAACGAAGATCATATACCGGTTGAGCTTCGTCTATCGTCCAAATGTATACAGCGACGGGGCCGCCCACCGTGGCAGTGTCCAACTTGGTTGCTTCGGGACGCAAAAGTTCAAGACTATTTGTTAACTTCAGTTAAAACATTAGCAAACCGCATCAAAACCTTTGCTGGTGTCAATCCTGGCTGCCTTCTCGATGAGCACAAACTTGCAGATTGTATCTTCCTTCAGCACCGATGGAAGGAGCTCCGGAAGGCAGATGAGCGGATCATGTCCGCCAAAATTGATGCAGTAAACGCGGCGGCTGACTTGGTGAACATATTCCCTACAGAAAACAGCAAAAATGAGTTCGAACAAGTAAAACTGGATCTTCGGTCCCATCAGAAGGACATCAAGGCCAGAAAGGAATATAAGAAATCTGCGTTGGACTTACACTTGAACAAACGTGCAACCAGCTACTTCTTTCGCGGGCCGCAGCGAAATTGTCTTCGGTCTCAAATAACGGAGATGATAAATGACGATGGAACAGTTACTAAGGATCAGGCAGAAATTGCGTCGGGTCACCGGCACTATTGGGGCAAACTGTTTCAGTCCACGTCTGCTGACTTGATCGAAAAACGGTCTTCGACTTATCAACCGCTACAGTTCGCTTCACTGTTACAAGATACAACGTCACGACTGTCAAGCCAGCAACAAGCGATTGTTGATGCTCCTATCACGGCAAACTCCTTGTACTGGGCTATGATGGCATCTAAGAAGGGCAAAGCTCCCAGTCCAGATCGATTACCGATTGAATACTACAAATTGAATGCGACTTTATGGGCGCGAATCTACGAAGTGGTGCACGACAATCAGTTACAAAAAGGAAAAATGACAAATTCTCAAAGAAGGGCTCACCTTTCGCTGCTATACAAGTCCGGTGATCGCACTAAACCCGATAATTATCGAGCGCTGACCCTTCTCAATCACGACGCCAAAGTGGGAACTAAAGTTATACAGTGGCGTTTGGGGAAGGTATTACCAGCGATCATACATGACGACCAAAGTGGCTTTGCACCAGGGCGGTCAATTCGTCACTCATTACTTCGTTTTCAAGATTTGCAGGAAGTCTACAAAACACAGTACCCTGATGCAGGTGCGGTACTTCTGGACTTTGCAAAGGCCTTTGACAGAGTTCTGTGGCCGGCTTTGGACATGGTTCTTCATCACTTCGGATTTGGTGCGACTTTCCGGGCGTGGGTGAAGACGTTCTACAATGAAACATCAGTTAGTCTTCTGCTGAAAGGCTGTCCCGGTGATCCCTTCTTACTGGGTGCAGGCCTCAGACAGGGTGACCCCCTTTCGCCAGGTCTCTTTGTCATTCTTATCGAGCCAATGATGAATTTTTACGGGCTCGATTGTCTACAAAAGGAGTACCTGTTAATAAGAAGAGCCTACCGCATCTATTACTAGCGTTTGCTGACGACTGCACCGGGCTACTATCTAACTTGAAGTATGCTGAAGAGTTTCTTGGATTAGTTCAGGAACACGCGTGTGCTGCTGGCTTGCGGCTTAATGTGAAGAAAACGAGCATTATGCCGTTCTCTCACCATGTGTCTAGCCTAAAACTTACTGAAGTATGACGCTCGAATGTTCATGTTCTGACGCCATGGGAAACCGTCCGCCTGCTTGGTATTATACAAGGAGCTACTGTTACCCCGGAACAGTGGTTTAACGATGTGCTAAAGAAAATACAAGCTCGGTGCGCCCTTTGGAAATACCGGGCGAGGACGTTGCGAGGCAGGGTAGTAATACTACAAAGTATAGTCCTTCCAGTGCTTTGGTACACGGCAAGTGTCACCCCTACCCCCTGGCTACGCTCAAGCAAGTTGACATTATCATACGAAATTTTGTCAACGCCAATGACACTACTTCGTCGACGGCCAACCCCGGCAAATTTGATAAAGAGTGGATATACACAAGGATTAGTGATGGCGATCTTGTGTTTACTTCACCTAAAGCCTTCATTGACGCTATGCACCTAAAGTGTCTTCGCGATGGTATTGCCGCTACTGTGGCGACATCTACAGAACTTCGCTGGATGGAGCCAGCATTGGCTATCTTCACTAAGACTCTACAATCATTGGGTGAAGTTTTTGACATACGCTACGCTAACATGAAAGGAGGTCGGTGGAGTCATCTTCCAGATTACTGGAGATGTACTCTTAAGCTATGGACTGAGTTGCATAATTTACGGGGAACAACCAATTGGAAGTTGTTTATGCAAACTATGCCATTTTAGGATAATGTTCACTTCACTTTCGGAAAGCTGAAGGCCCCCCGACGTTGTGTTAGTCCAGAAACGGTTGATAAGCTCATGGATACGGGCTTAAACCGTCTTCAAGACTTTGTAAATCGGAATGGAATCTACACTACGGCTGATTTGCTAAGAATGTTACTGGATGAGGATGACTTTGCTCGGCCAAGCTCATTGACTCGACTAATCAACAAACAATTCGCCGCCAAAGTTTAATTACTCCGAGCGACGATCCATATTACGGACCGTTTAGACCCTTTAAGATAGAAGCGGCTCGTCATGCATGGAGTATTGATGGAGTGTTTGTCATTGATATGACCAATCGCGATTTCGTTAAACTAGTGTTGGCGACTCGCGAGTACGCTACCGCTCCGGACTTACCTCTGCGGCAGCTTCAACTTCCTTCTCTTACGCTGAATTCGCGTACATGGACCGCGGAGTATGCGTGGGATCGTCATGTTCTTCCTGTCTGCTCCGATGTCATGTTTCGTCTCCAACACAATGCACTTGGGATAAGATACATATTCAAATGGAGAACACAAGTCGACATACCGCTTACCTGTATACACGGTTGCACGGTGATTGAAGACGCTAAACACTTATTTTGGGAGTGTCCTGTGGCTCGCTATCAATGGAACTTTTACCTTAAGCCTTCCGATGATCTCATTGATGGAAATCTCGATTGGACTTTGATAGTCTTTTCAGAAAGTTGTCATCTTACTTCTACTGCGACCAAGTTTTACGGAGTTTTTGCTACCCAAGTGGCACTCAACATTGTTCGATGTTGCGTGTTACGAGCAATTTGGCTGCACCGCAACAAATAGCTATACAGAGAGGTTTCTACTTTGGCGGCCTTTGTCAGTAACCATGCTCGAGCCTACATTAAGTTGCACTTTCGAAAGCTCGCAGACATCGCATTACGCCAATCAAAGAGCAACTTAGCAGCTATAGTTGCTACTATACAAAGTGCTCTTTGACTGAACGTGAAAGAAAACATGGAAAGCGAAAGGATGTTATGACTTAATGGATGAGGGCGTTTTATTACGACAATATTTACGGCTATGACTGCTACTACTACTACTACTACTACTATGACTACGACTTCGATTATGACTGTGACTATGATGACTACGACTACGTTTACGGCTCTATAACATTGTCTATGACGATATTACGACTCTAATCTGGCTACAGGTTTTGAGTTGCAAAGTCAATGCGACTTATCGCCCTCTTTAGTGAGTGCGGTTTATTTTTGTGAAGTTGAACCAGCGTTGTCCTCGCTGATTCCATAGACCGACTGGGCACATTGGCGCAGACCGGAATATTATGTGTTAATATAGTTCGGACAAGTTTGGGACAGTTTTCGGGGGTTTTGGACGGAAACTACACGAAGACTACCGCCACAATACGAATCTCTAGCAGTTCGTGAATCACGGTCCGAACCAATCACCCAACATCAATGCACTTAATTGTGCGCACACCGACATCAAGATCTCGACAGGTCCCTTAACCACTCATAGAGCACTTATTAGTGCCCAGTAATGACGTCCCTCACAGAATCAACTCGCGAATTAAAGGTTCGAACTGGATGGGCTCTCCACTTGTCCTCTGCGACTATAAGAATATATTGGACCTTTTCGATCTTCAAGCCACATCCCTGCGGAATCCGATCAAGCCAACACAATATACCTCGCCAGCGCATGTAAACTCGGTTGGTGGCATTTACCCGCCACCAAGGCTACTTGCTACTTATCACCGACACGTTACTTATTTCTTCGTTTCTTAGTCTAAGAGAACATATTTTATACCTTTCCACTATTATTTTTTTTAGTTTAGATTAGGTAAAACGTTAATGAAACCAATTTACCCAGAATAAAAGACCGCCAGTCCTGTGTTTATTGGTAAAGCTCATGCGTACCCTACTTGCAGGTAAAGAAACTATGAGCGCTGGCAAACTTCAAATTTTGTCGGGGGAAACGCTGCTTTCAACAATAACATACTTTCTTAGGGCACAAGATACTCAGATGAAATTGTTTTGCGGGTTGCAAATACCTTTTAATCCGGCCTTTCAATTATGAGAGCGCGAACGTCACGCGCACTTGATCATGGTCTATCCAACGGCCATCTGTACCTCTCTATTTTATAAGTGAACATTCTGGTATTCCTATTCTTCAACGGTGAAGGCTTTAATTTTTTCCGGACAGTAGGCGCTACCGCCGGGGCTACTATAGCTTGTACTGTCTAAGCCCTAGAGCACAATCTTTGCTCGTAGAGCTCGAAGCCGTGATGTGCTTCAGCTGGTTGGCACCAGGTAGATGCTGTCACCACTTCAGGTCCGTTTAGCCAGCAAGTCTTTCAAGCAGCGCGAACTGCGTTTTTAAAAGATTCGGAAAGGTGAATCTTTTCGATCTGGAATATTTGCGAAATTGGATGTAGAAAATCTATCCGCGTAGGCATGGGATTGACCACAAAGTGCAATCGAGTCTGACGACGCTACTCTACGCCTTGTACAGAGGAGGCGTACAGGAATATACAACTTTCCGGTGAACGATTGTACGTATCTTCGGTCTTTTGTTTGTCATAAAATGCGCATCAAAGGCCAATTTATTTAATGAAATATTTATGCTTGCAATTTTTTTGTATACACGACTCCGCAACTTCAGCAGAGACTTTGAAATACATCAATTGTCAAACCGTTAAAGTTTTGATAGGGCGGGATGCTGAGTTTACTGGCGAACTATACCATCTATACCGGTACTTAAAGTCGCTACAAGTCAAAGTATACACTACTGTATACCCTCCTGCAGCTCCGTACAATGGACACTCATCCGCCGCCTCTCTCGGCCACAGTGCCGCCCTCGTCGCCCATGCGAGACAAGCGGGATAAAATAGTCCAGCTTTATAACAAGAGGCTGCAAAACAAGCAGTTGACGACGAATCAGGCCCCGAATCGACAGCCTAGCATCAGCATGAGTACGGTACCCGCGTTGTCGCCGGAGCGCACAGCAGCTACGTCCACAAAGCAAGCTCATGAGCAAGAGTGCAGTCAAGCAACAGATGCTAGCGACGAGCAACAAAAACGATTCTGTGATGAACGAATGACGGAGCGCGGACGTAGTAGCAAGGACGATAGTTCTGTCGAGCGACTTTATGGCTGTACGCCATTGACTCAGCCCGAGGTGGAAGACAAAATTATACGAAACGGACAGCAGGAAAATGAACACCATCATCATCGATATGCTGCATCAGAATTGGCGATGGGTCCAAAAGCAGGCAGCAGCCTTGTGAAAACTGCTGAGAAAGGGACTGGAGCAATAAATGACGGTCATTTTGCTACGATTACCCGGGACCAGAGCACGATAGTGACGGGACCTGGTAAAAGACTTAAAATCGCACAGGCGGTAGTAGCAGGAGCTGTGGTTGTCACAGCGGCTAGCGGAGTTGCACTTTGCCAACTGTCTCCGTCGTCTCCTGCTGCGACTTGGATTATTTTTGCAGCTAATGAAGTGGAGCATCTTGTACGTTTGCTGTTAGCTGAGTTCTTGGACAACGTGTATTTGTTCGTCAAGTATTTATGTGAAGAAATGCAAAGCGCATGGCTGGCCTTGTTGAGAAAAGAGCAAATGAAAAACGTAGCTCGTGCCCTTACTTTCATGGTCAACGAAAAGTTCAAATCACAGTTGACGGTGGTTGCAAAAATGAAAAGCGACTTTTTGCACCAAATTGTTGCAGCACTTTCATATTCGATGGTAATTCTTCAGTGGTCGACGAAATGGGTACAGTTACTTGTGCTTATTGTTTACACATCGATAGAGTTCAAGTTGTGTGGAAAACATGGTGTGCTCAATCGAATGCATTCTGTTGTCGTGACAACTTTCTTGTCTCTTGCAGAATTATCAAATCAAGTAACAGAATGGATGCAATCTAGTCTAGAGCATGTATTGGCGTGGACTGGATTGGCATCCAATGTGAGCGATATGAGTCTGCCTAACGACGAGTCATTGGCACTACTGGAGACGAACGAGAAGACAATCGAAAAGATAAGAAAAGAATTGACTACACACGAGTTTCAGGCATTGCAAGATGTTGAACGCTTTGAGAAACGGCGAGCTACGATTGCAATAGATACCAACGCGATTCTTACTGAAACACGCGATTTTGCCCTCAAGAGCATCGGTAGTATCAAAATGGCAGCCTTTGAAGCAGTTAAGTATCGCATGATGCAACTGAAAGAGCAGTATGCTCGATCCATTGACCAAGCGCTTGGGCACTACGAGTGGACGTCGCGGCAAGTTGAAAGTGAGGGCGGGGCGGCAATGGTGGCTGAGATCGCACAGGAGAATCAAGCTCACGTTTACGCAGCTGCCGCGCTAAAACGAGCTCTAACGCAGAATGGAAAAAGTGAGAATGGAGAGCAAGTAAAATCCACAACCAGTGAAGACGGTGATCGGACAAGTGTTGAATCATGGCGTGAGTGTGTCATCGATGATCAAGGTCTTGATAATGAACGAAAAGTTCTCGCACATAAAGACGAATTCGACTCTTCTGGATTGATGAAACAAGATGGAGAGGACATGACCGGTCTTGGTAACAATGATGCGCTTCAGATTGTCACTAAGCCTGCGATTGAAAGGCTTGTGACCGACGAGCTTTCCGAGGTGCCAGTAGTCGAGCGTGGTTCCTCTGAAAAGGCATTAGGTCGTGAGCACATGGATGAAGAGCAGAAACAAGTACAAGGTCAGCTGACTACCGAGCGTTCACTATCACTTGAGATTGATCAAAGTGCGTTAGAGGACGCGTCAGTGGGTGATTTCAGTAAGGAAACCGTGCGACTTTCCTCGGAGCTCTCAAGAGACGAAATGGTGACAATGGATCTGAAATCCTCAAACAAGGAAATGGTAGCTGGCAAGATAAATGAAACTGGTGTTACGGGAGTATTGGTGGACTCAAATAACGCTGAGTTGAAGGCGAAGCATTACCAGATGGAGATCCCGAAGGTGCGGGACTTGTACAGTCCTTTGGATAATGTGGAAGAGATCCAGCAGGAAGGTCATGTCATGTCATCAATCGACGTCGCAGATGACCAGACTGAATCAAAGCTCGATGTGGAAATTAGTGAAAGCAGCAATGACCGAATGGAAGCAGAAGGCGCGCTTCTTGATGTGCGGACTCATGTTGCTGATCATTCTGAAACAGAGAAGAAAAGTGAACACGTAAGCGAGTCTACGTTTGCAGAAGATTATGTTCAAACTATGGATGCAGACGACAAGGAGATCAAGGTAGATGTTGATCAATTGGACACTGGAATCACGCTGAAGGTAACAATGCATGGTTCAAAGGCCGATCCCATGGCTGCAACAGTCCAAGACGTTCAGGTCGCTGGAGTGCTTGGTATGCACAGTCATAATGAAGCAGCAGCTGACGAAGAGACAATGGACCGAGAAGATCGTGCAGTGAGTAAACCTCTGCGAGGTGATCTTCTAGTGCAAGACGCTCGCGCACAAGTTTATAAAGAGCTGGAGACTGTGGAACACGAAACTGCGGCAGTGGAAAAAGAAGTTTTCGATCTGAAACAACTCGAACAGAGTTTGTTGCAGAAAATGAGCGAGCCTGCTTGGGTTGAAAAAGAACTGCGTTCTATTGCGGATGAAGAAGAGATTTGGCTGGAGACTTCTCAGACATTCGGGCTATCTCAGCAGACGGCGATGTCAGAGATCCGCAGTACCGCGACGATAGACGTGCGAGGGCCTGCGGAAGTGGAGGCCCATCTCTCGAAAGAGACTTTACAAACATCCGTGTTACCTGTGCGAGTTTTAGCACAAATTGGCTTGCTCTCTGTCGTGTTTCTCGGACTGGCAGCACTGGCAACTTATTTGTTGGTGCAGCGCCGCAAAACACGAGTGTTTGGACGGCCACCACCACGACGCAAGCGGTGGCATTCACTAGCTGCCGTGAACGAAGCAGAAGAGGTGGTGCTACTGTCTGACGACGACTCGGATGACGACTCGGATGACGAAGACATCAGTGATGCACCTGTGTACGCTGTTGAGCGATCACCAAGCGTTGAAAAGAAGGCTGCGACGACGACTATCTTTTCTTCTGGAGATGAACAGATTGGTTATGAAGTGGAAACATTTGATAAGAATGAAGTTGTCGACAAAGACGAAGAGTGTGTGAAGGAGGAGTCCGATATTAAGCCCGTGGTTCTAGAAACAGTCGTTGAGCGCACGACCACGACATACCTGACGGACAGTACTGCTACGCCAAGTTCGGACGCATCGAGCGATACATCGACTGTATCAGTATCCACGCCACTAGTGTCGAGTCCAGAAACGCCCACGATATCTCAGCGTACGCGCCAACGTCGCCGCCAGATTCACCTGTAGGACGACAACCACGCATTAAGTATACGAAACAGCACGTACAAAAGAAGTCATGAATGACGAATGGACGGAAGCCAACATAGTTGTCCTCTTATTAAAGTAAAGCAAACAATTTCACCGTCTCCCTTCGTTACACATATAACAAATTAACATGACAGCGGACCACACACGCCTAGTAGATGCAGGCGAGTGCTGGCCAGTCATGCGCGTATAGCAGCATCAATTTCCATGTAACCATCATGACGTAGCTCAGGTGGTAGATGAGTCTTCTTGACTACCAGCTTGTAGCCAGGACGGATCTCGCCACGATATCCTTTTGGAAAGTAGACACGATTGTATTCGCGTATTTCATCGTACGTCATTCCGTAGCGCTTAGCCACGTCTTCAGGGGTATCACCTGGTTCTACGACATGGATCTGCTTCGTAAGCTTGACCTCCGCAATGTTGCGCCGACTGACCGCTTGTTGCGTCGCCGAAAGGTCCGGTACAATGACACGTTCGCCTGGCACGAGCTCTACACGTTTGCCAACGGGATACCGGCTGCGATTGATCTGCAGAAAGTGTGAATACGGGATGTTAAATGTCTTACAAATGGACTCGAAAGAGTCGGTTGGAGCGACCACGTGTGACTTGTACCGCGCAAAAGCGGCCGACGTGCTCGTGTATGTGGCCTCTTGTTCTATGGCGTTCATCGCTGAAGTCTTGGTGTCCGCACCGCCTGTAAAATTGTCGTCTTCTATCTCACTCATGTTTATAAGACGCACATGCAGCAGCTGACCGGGACACAACGCGCCACGCTCACCTGTGGGAAAGTATTGGCGGTTGTCCTGGCGCAAGACCTGCTCCGTCGTATTGTAAAGCACCGCAATGCCGCGCAGCGTCTCGCCAGCACGCACGAGGTGCATCTGGCCCCATCCATTATCAATGCATTCGGGCAGTGGCGGAAGTGACACCGCGCGCGCTTCCTCCACGACGAGCTGTTGGCCCGGGTAGAGCTTAACGTGCCGCTTTTTGTGGCCCAACAGCGGATTAAGTGCCAGGAGCCCCACCTCTGTCGTTTGTGTCTTAAGTGCGATGCCGGCAAGAGTGTCACCCTTGCGCACATGATAGCGGAATGGGGATGGTGTGGATGGCGGCGGCGCCAGCTCATCGCCTGAGCTGCTGGAGGTCGTACTCGAGCTCACAGTGCCGTACATGAAAGGTTAGTCTCCTTTATGTGATAAGTATCAGATCAAATTAAAAAAGTTTTAAGTTACGACGAGAAAGTTGCAACTCAATCAAAGTATCGATTTTTTAGGTGGAACAGCAAGGGTCAACACTGCCGCGCAACTTATCGGCGTCGGTGTCCTTGAATATAACAAAACCTAGGCCGACTCCGATGATCACAGCCACAAACATGAGCGTCTCAAATGTCATGATAATGAGCATGATCCAGTAACCCAGACACAAATGCACCATGTACATGACGGATAGCAACAGTTTGCACCAAAGGGGTAAACGGCGCATGATGCTAAAGTGCGCGTCCGGAACGTGACCAGGCTTCGGCACAAATGGCTCAATGCTCATGGCCCTTCCACTACCAAGATATGGTGTGGTCATCGTAATGTAATCTGCTTGGCTAGTGACAATGCCATAGTCTCGGTACAGCCGCGTCTGAACGAACTCGCGAAGCTCTCCAAAACCCTCGAGCGATATGGCCAACAATACAACGCCCAAAAAGGCGACCGCATACTTGACAGCGGACGAGATCACCCAAGGTTGGAACAACAGCATTAAACACGAGGCATCACTGCCGATGGCCAGCTGGAAGCCGTTGAACATGACGGAACCTGCACCATTGCAAAAATCGTCGGACGAACTTTGCGTCGCCACAAAACTGGTGGGATCACTGAAAATCATTTGTGCGTGCTCCTCCGAGCACGCGTATATCTTTTGCGATCCCTTGGAAATCCATGGCACAGCGTGCGTGAGCTGATCGTAGCCCTTGCCACATACGGGGCACTTCATGTTTCTTGCGTCCTTGTATATCTCGTCAGTTGTGATGTCGGCCTCCCGAGGCGAGCCCAAATTCGAGGCCTACATTCATACAAATCAATGCATTTCAACGCGTTTATCAGTCAAACGTAAGGCTGTTAAACACTCACGGGGTCGTTCTGCAGTGCGTCAATGTGGCCAGCCATCTCGCACGCGTAGACGTACTGATCGCCAATGATGGTGGCGTTGATGTCAGCCTTTACGTCCATATTACACAGCGGACACGTCGTCTTGCGCAGGTTTTGGTCGGCATCCGCGTCCAGCACAATCAGCAGCACTAGTGCCGACAACACGGGCAGCAGCAATCGAGCTCTCGCCATGACGATAGCGTAAAAGTGGGTAGCAGCAGAAAGTAACCTTTGCTCTCGAGCACAAAACCGGGTACTATTACAGTGAATAGAGTCAACGGATAAAAGAGGCACGTTTCCTAACTTTAAACGTTTGCAATGTAATGTAAAATGGTAGGCTTCCTGCAATCTGACAACCTTCCTCCAATTTGGCTTAGACTGATTAAAGTGATTGCAATTGTTTCAGCTACAGGTATACCAGCAGCTTGACCATCAGCTGCACCATTCTCCTTAAAGGATGTGGCATTAGAACCCGCACGCTTGCACAAATATTATTGAAAGTTATTGTTGAATGAGTGGTATAAATAAAGAAGAACGACCATCAGTCGTTCTGTCCGCCACTTCCTCGTTGGGATGATGCCAGCTTGGTGAATGATGGATGCAGCAGGCTCACAAATGTCCATTTCGCCAAAAGCTCTTTACCGACGCCGTCTAAAAGCCACCATTTTAGCCACAACCAAAGTAAAAGAACACCCTCTGCCTGTCTGTAATTTGCAAATCGAGACATTTATAAATAAGTAACACAGAGAGGCAGGTAGGTAGGTAGGTCAGTCTTTCATTTGCCCGCTTCTGTGATGTGTCGCTCGTCTTTGTGGGTTACTACCACTGCACTCGTGGCCGCATCGGCATCCGCGCACATTCACCATAATCACCACCACGAGCTGCATCAGTTGCACGATATGCACGCGATGCATGCTCACCGCGGCTTAGCCTCAAGCACCACGGACTACACGTGTCCCGTGTGCGGCATGTCTACAATGGACAGCGGCTACGACAATTCGAACTACGTGAACATGGCAAATGGCCAGAAGATTTACTCGTGTGGCATGGCTCCGCGCTCCTTTGATTCCTACAGCACTGAGGTAACAGATACGGCCTACTTGGCTACCAACATGGCCGAGTTTATTGTTAACCAGACAGACTCGGATGCCTATGCTGAGTGCACGAATGCTTGCCCTGAGTGCGCAGATGGTATCAAAGACCCTGTGACTGGATCGTCGGTATCGACCAAGAACTTTGTGTATGTCTGTCTAATGAACGGCCAAAAAATCTACTTTGCTTCACAAAGCAACAAGAATTCGTACCTTACCAGCGTTAATACCGAGCCGCGCCACTTGGTCGAAAGTGTTATTTGCTCAGGTACTACCTGCTCCGATGCCACAACTTTAAAGACATTGAGTCCTGCTGCGCAGAATTTCGTGGCTGACTTTTCTGCGGCGCCTGCTGCGTCCACGACACCGTCCACCGGCACGGATACTCAGTCGGTAACGTCGTCGACTAGCTCAGACTTTTGCTCGGGCCAGGGGTCTGTTATGTTCAATGGCTTCCAGACATCGATCTATGGATCATGCGTGATGCTGTTATTCCAGCCGTGGGTGCTTAACAGTGGCATTAAGTACGCACTCGGATTTATCGGATGCTTTCTCATCGCACTATTGAACGAGTCGCTTGTAAAGGGACGGGAAGTCGTACGTCAGCGGTTGTTGGTGGCCCGAAAACTCAGTCCATTCGACAAGTTTCACAAGATGCAGTGCAAAGGAGTTTTGGCCATTCTTTACATGATTCAGATGACCATTGCGTACTTTGCTATGCTCGTAGTCATGACCTACGAGACGGGTCTTTTTTTGGCCCTTATTGCCGGGTTTGGAGTCGGATTTTTGCTTTTTAAGAATCTAGACCAAGACATTACAAAGGAGCGTGGCTCGTGGCGTTTCACGGATCCGTCTACCGTGCGAATTCAGGTGGAGGGTATGTCGTGCATGAAAAACTGCGGCACGACTGTGGAGAACGCTTTAAAGAGCATTCCTGGTGTGACTGACGCAATTGTGGAGTTTGACGAGCGTGCTGCTTACGTCTCAGGCACGGCACAATACAATGACTTGGTGGCAGCCATTGAAGCTGTTGGGTTTACTGCCGAAGTAAACCCTCAGGGCGGACGTTACATTTCTCCCCGCGCGTAAGAGTTCTAACGCTGTACTTAAAAAAACAGCGCAATTTCTCACTTTGATGTATTGGTGTTTTTATATGCTGCGTGGGTTGTAGTGAATGCCGCAAGGACATTTGACTTTGCATTAAATAGGTTTTCTTTCTAATTTGGTCGTATTGGTAAAGACTAGCCTTGAGAGGAATTGTCGTCAAGTATTAATGTAAATGACATGTTACATGCCCATCCACTGAAAGTATGTACGCATACAGTAGTGCATTAAACAGACATCTGGAAAACGTTGGCGTGATTGTTGACAGAACTTTAATGTCTATGTACCCGCTCTTTTACTGCTTTGTAAAAGGCTCTTGAAAAGTCTCCAGTAGCTGCCGCACCTTCTTGGCACCTAAACCAGGGCAAAGCGACAGCTCTTCCATCGATGCATTCATCACCCCTTTCACGGTTCCAAATGTGGACAGCAGTGTGACAACATCCGTCTTGTTGACTGATCGGATGGACGTGAGTACGTCGTTAGCTTTGGGAAGAAACTCCGCCTCGATTTTCTCCTTTATGATCGTTGCTGACTTGTTTTCGTATGCTTTAAACGTCTCCAAGTACCGAGCAGCTTCTAACCAGCTCCACGCGAGTATCAGTGTGAAATCGCTTAACAGCGTTACGCGGTTGATCTCCCGTAGTGCCACCTCGTTGTCGTCCACGTCCACAAAGCACAAGACGAGCTTGGTCTTATAGCGCGTGGGATCGTCCTTCCTAATACTCTGCACACGTTCCTCCAAGTATGCATTATGTAGCAAGTGATATCTCACACTCAGAAACAGAACGCAGCATGACGACTCGCCCATAACATAGTCCGGAATCAGTCCATCCCGGAACTCGAGCCCAACGTTGTGCACTGCCTTGAGCATCGGATTTCCCTTCTGGCGTCGATTTACGTAAACAGTAGCAGCTGCATCTCGCACTAAATTTATTTCCGCTTGAGGTGATGGTGCCACATACGATGGCGTTTTTCTTAATTGCGCAAAGGCCTCACTAAATGTAAGTGAGGGCGGTACGGATCCGTCTTCCCGCGGTAGGTAGCGGGGCTCGTCGCCGCCACCACCGATCACTGATGGCATTGTCCGTGAGTCTAATAAGCTTGGGACGCTGACATCAGAGTTTAAATGTAGTGGAGACAACTGCGGCAGATTTGCATGGACGAAAGAACCGCCGTTGTTGTCGCTAATGCCAGCGCTTGCTTTGGGAGAAAGTTTGTCATCCATCAATAATTTTATATCCAGCATTTTAAATTCAAGTATTATTCGGCAGGACCTTCAGACAGGCGTGCGAAGCCGTTAAAATGGTTCAACATCCGAACAATAAGGCCAATTGCTATGAAAACATTCGGGAAGCTGAGTGCTCTGGTTTGTAGAAGTTGCTCAAACATCCGGACTCGGATTTTTGAAAGAGTTCGTTTCTAGTGAGCGTTAACCTGCCCTTAACTTTTGGCCGTATGTAGCGAGAGGTAAGTGTCAGTGCCTTCTCAAATTTTTACATTGCATTTGAGTCTGAAGTCTTCTTTCCATTTCATAGTCTTTTTTGCATGGGTCAGTAACTCTTCGCTTAGGGCAACCCAAGTCTGGTTTCTTTTATCAAACTAAACTTTACAACTGCTACCGTTAGCTGGTGGGCTTTGTATTGACTGGCCGACTTTGACTACCTTATACCTTACAAACGATGTAGCTTTAATGAAAGAGCGCAGGGCTTTGGCCGTGGGGATGTCCATTTGCATAAGGCTATCGTTAATGCTCATACCACGGCTGGAGGCACTCTGAAGACCAGCATAAAATCCGTTTTCCGGCCGTAGAGCTGAAAGATCTGTATTGTGAAGTTGGCAGTATCTTGTAAATTGTAAGGCGAACTTTCTCAAGTGTAGCCTGGTGATGGCTTCTGAATTCAAAACGTCTTAAGAAAAAATATTATGGCGTTAGAGCATTATGTAGACCCTGGAGGTGCTAGCGTCACAAGAGCTCACGCGGCGCTCACTTTACCTATCTAGCACTCGTTCACGGTAGTTTGCTGCCGACGATCAACCACAACACCATCAGCGAATTCTAATTCAGTGGACGACTTAGCTTTCGATTGGCTCTGCTTGAGCACTCCAAACAACCAGCGTGGCTCGTACGCTTACCAGTTTTACCACGTCGCATGTAGGTGCGTCACTAAACTTCTGCGTCGCGCTTGGCTTTCTGGTGGTGTAATGGTAGAAACTCGAAGGTCTTGCAATATATACCAATCACACAGTAAAGTTCCGCAATCTGAGACTAGCTTGTACGACGGGGGCCAATTTGCGATAACCAAGTCAACACCAAAATTATTATCTCGGCTTTGGCGGCCAAACCCGGCTTCTATTCCTAAGGCCGCGCCTATTTAAAAGGCCACTCTGGCAGCAACTTCAGCGCCTGTGCCGTGGGTAACAAGCTTCGAAACACTCGCTTTAAAATAAGCCGGAAAAGCAAAGCAGGCTTTAATTAGATTTTCGTTACAACGCGGCGGAAAGTGCGCACCAAACGACCTATGATTCACAGACACCTCCTCTGCCTTTGGGCGAGAATTATGACAGAAACTTGCCTGGCTCTTTGCCCACAAGGGCTGCAAATAAATTCCATTTTCGTCACAGCGTATATAAACGCTGGGACTGAGCGTCCGACCCCGGTCAAGCAATGACCTCCGCCAAAAGTGTCTGAGAACCCCATGAATTCCAAAAACAAAATTTTCATCTATCGATGATGTCACTTAAAACAGATACCAAGAGAGGGAATCGGAAAGAACAGCCATACATTCCTAAGAGTCTGTGGTCAGTCGAAGGAATTCGAAACTCTATCACGGCTCGGTATCGTCAACCCGTGAGAGGTCCACTCTTTCTTTGAAATACATTTCTCGGCTGGGCTTTAAATTCTAATCCTTCGGCATAATATTAAAAAGTATAAAAGTGAAAAAAGTTTGCAAGAAACAGGTATCGTCCTTTCTATGAGTGACGGTATTGCGAGGTGTTACGGTTTAACAAATATTCAAGCTGGTGAAATGGTTGAATTTAATAACGGTAATATAAAAGCATTGAACACACAGGCAAAGAGGACATCACGTCCTTATGGTTGCCATTAAACATGCTCGAAGCAATTAGCAAGCAAACTACGCTAAAAGCCGACGATCGTCTTAAGCATAAGAGCTTCAAAGCTGAGATTCTTAAAAAGAGTTAGCAGGCGTCATCTTACATTCACTCAGCACCTCAGCCATCATATGATCGTCCCTGCCAGTGGTTTAAATGTACTCGAATGCTTTTGCTTGTCATTTTTTAGTTTCCAAGCAGAAACTCAGCGCGCTGGCATTATTCGTATGTTCTGATCTCCACCTCGACATAAAGAATGCGACGTCAGCAGATGTAGATGTTCCGTGAAGGAGCTATACGAGCAGCATGTTAGCTCGAAGAAACGCCCAGCGGGATCGACAGCTGACGTTTACAATTTGGTGGGCTCGATGTCTGTATGGCTATAATGGAAATTAAAGTGCAATTGGTGGACTATTTAGCGTTATTAATTATCAGTCAAGAAGAAAACAATTCAGTTTAACGATCTAACAAATTTAGGCATCAATAGAGCACGATCATTGGGCACAATACAATTTGGCAAGCGAGATCTGGCTGGCTGCGTAGCCACGGTGCACGTGCCAGGTCGTCCGTAAATTTTATGGACAATTAAGCAGGGGGGAAATACTTGTTCGGGCGGAAAGGTGACCTAAAGATGAGTGACAAGTAGGTGCTAAACATAGCACGAGCCTGTCCAAAAACATCGACTTTCACTCACAGTCAATTTTAGATTAAAAAACAAATATAGGCTCAATCTTTAAGTAGTTACATATTTTCTTTCAAGTACACAGGTTGTCGATGTTCTAGACTGCGATAATGCAAGATTGACGGCGATGCATTCATACCAGAAGCGTTCGCTAGTCGTGCGCCTAACCAAATATGATGTGTTAGAGTGCGTTCGGTAAGAAAACGTATGACTTTACACAACCAATTAAAGTTACTGGCCCACCACTCGACCTTAGCTTGGCTAATTTATTTGATTGATCTGCAAGGCAGGACATATTTAGGCTGTTGACTTGTCCTCACGGTTGTGGAGTGAGCCAGAGGCGGGAACGTAACTTTAATACTAGCGTTGTTAAAAAATTAAGTGCACTAAAGCGATGGCTGACCTAATCGATACACTCGAACAGGATGACAAGATTAAGTAAAGCGTGGGAATGGAACGAAGATGATAGTTGGCGTTCTCAATGGATCCCGTTACTTGATGCCAGAGCAAGCACTTTATACGATCTGTTCGAGCCAACTTCGTAAAACGGTCGATTTAGCGGAGCAGAAAGGCGAGAGCACGAATTAAAGTCGCAATTTGATCTACTCGCGGGATCGGATCGACTTACGCTACAAGGATAAAACAATTATATTCTCTTATTTTTTCTCCCATCTCGGGCGTTAAGCCGTCGTAATAGTCAATCTATAGGCTGTGATTTCAAGCTCGACTATCTGGTTGCTGTGGCAGCCGCAAAGATTATATTAATCATGGACAGTCTCAGCTTAAATTCTTCGATTTTTCTATTTTAAGCTCAAGTTTCGTAAAAAGCTTGCCATATGTCAAAGTTCTACAAGCACATGGACATGACTAATTCTAATCTTTAAGCGACAAGAACGAGAGTCAAGGTCTGGGAATAGGTGCACTATTTTTCAGTTTAAGTAGCACTAAACGCTATTTAGTCGCAAACTTGATGAAAGGTACAGCCTCATCCAGGGTTATGGTATAGCTGGAGTGCTGCGACTCTAATAAAATTGATTGTCAAAAGCTCGATATCCACTCGCAAGGAGCTTTGGTGAGTGATAATACCACCTTTAATGGAAAGCAAAACATCCCGTCGGTCAGTGGGTTTATGTTAAATTTTCAGAAGGAAACACTAATAATGTCGAGGTCAGAAGAACGTAATGTTACGAGCACCACTCGTCACATACAGCCTTTGCTGCATGTCATGAGTTATTCATAAGTTGTAAGCGTGGTCGAACAGCGTGATATTCTCCAAATTCACTATAGTCGCTTATGAAAGAGATCAAGCAATAAAGAAGGGTGCTAACGCAGGATACAAAATTTGTACACCATGATTGTATACCTGGCTCGCCGTGTAAAGTTTCCGAATGGCGCAAATGGATCGTCCTACGCTCGGCCAAGACGAAAGTAGCAACCTCAAGCAGCACCACTACGTCAAGAGCCACAATTAGTTCCGCCGCCGAGTACACAACGTAAATTTTTCGGCAAATTCACTGTCATCGAAGTACCTTCTTCGTTAGTCGGCAGTCCGGGATGAAATTCGCGATTGCAAGATATGACATAGACATATCAACCCGATCGTACGCGTAAACGGATTTGCTGGTAATTTGGAATATATCGGGTGGTTCATAAAGTGAAGTAGGTGCTAATAAGGCTTAAGCAAAGGACAATTTCGTTCAAAGAAGTAGGATCGCCGGTGACGCTGCTGAGATAATTAAAAATGCGGATCGTACGAGCGTTGAATTGCGCTCTATCAACAGAATTAACAAGAAAGAGTTTGCAAATACTCCTCTTTACACCTTGATCGATGATAACGAAGCCACCGTGGCTTGCAAAAAAAAACGATTGATAAGAAGAAAAAAAACATCAGTAGCTTTCGCTCCACCGACGCGTAAGATTGTCTAGAACTGACATAAGACATCAGACGTGAAGCCTTAACTCCAAGAAGACTTTGATGCGGAAGATCAAGGCAAACAATTAACGCCGTGGTCGGGCAAGCTACTGAAAAAGAATTATCACTCAAGAGCACATAATGTAAAGCTGATTAAGGGCCGGTTGACAAAGATACTGCATGCACATACATATATACTATTGGCAATACACTTTACCCTGATACGTGCGAATGTCAACGTATGACCGTTACGGCTTTACTACATGTAATAAAAGAAACTAGGATCAGCTTGGACACATTCCATGCTTTGCAATAATCATGAAGTCATGCGTGATACACTTTCGGAGAGTACCTGAGACTACAAGAAGAAGAAGTGTCGAGGATAAAGGTCGATCCGAGGACGTAGTTGGATGATCTAATCAATTTCAAAATTCTGATTGAGGCGCGTTCCTCGGCTAAGGCGAAAATAAAGGCACTCATTTTTGAGTGACAAGTCGACCTAGGTCACTTGAGCATACACAGCATTGTTAAGAATTAGAAATGGATTGCTACGGCATCCGATGCATAAGTTGGCGGCATTAGAAGATGAATCAATGATTGAAAAGGTCAAGAGCGAATGTAACTAAACCTTTCTTTAGCGACAAACGTGCAGGAATGAGCAGACACTAAAACAGGGACCGAGCCTTTAAAGCTTAAAGTGCAAATTTCAACTGCAGCTGTAAAGCGTTTCTGAAGGAAACAAGGTTTACAGACATCTCGACAAACGCCAACCGTGACCGCGGACGAAATGGTGGAAAAAATTGGTATGGGTGTAAAATCTGTCTCCCTCACTTAACGAATCATGATCCAAATGGTTTAGATCAAATTATCGGGGCAACTCAAGTGGCCGCCACTACTACGATGTAAAGATTCAGGCAAATGTCTCGTTTATTGCATGTCAGCGATCTCCAAGTTCAAGAAGTTTTAAGAATGATAAAATTGGCGATAGAGCATGAACATGAACTAGCAGAGTCAAGGCCTCCATCGTACACGATTGCAATCGAAGGAGAAATTGTATTGAGTGATAGGGAGCTATTATCGGCCCTGCAGGATGATAAATACCGGCAACTGAGCCTTTCAGCCGGAAGGAGCTGCAGTGTGATTTGTTTTAGCGGTTCTGGGGCTTATTTTTAATCTCTCGCAAAATAATACTATCATGGGAGACGACTTGCCATTAGAGTATCTGCACCGCCTTGATGTAGCTAGCACGGCTGCTGTATGTCATGAATTTACGAGCATGGTAACAAAGTAGCTAATACGAAAAGAAGACCAAGTTGTGCGTGAGGACCGAGCCCTCGGATGTGTGTCAACGTACGTAACTTTTCTTATAAAGCTTAGCGACCGCAATCTAGGCCTTTTGTCCGACTCTCCAGTGCTGATGTGCTGTAGAAGGCGAAGATCCGCCCACAGCTAGTCTCTTTTTTTGGAGCAGATATTGTAAAATGAAATCAAGCTCTACGCGGGTGGACCACTTTTGGATCTTTAAATCCAAAAAGTGATTTCCACGACTGACTTGAGAAGTAATAGCGACTTTGCCTAAGCAATTTTGCTTTTTATGGTGATTCGCGCAGTATTTATGCTGATGGTGCGAGGTGGGATGAACCAGCTTAAATGCCAGAACGATCCTACTGGATCATGTCGAAGTAAAACTCTCAGCGAGAAGCCAGAGCCAGGTTCCATGCCCTATCATGATTAGTTGACATTTGAGCCGCGAATACATCACGGCTAACATTGTCATAACGATCTTCACGACAGAAAATGTCTGGTTTGACAGCACTGCGGAAAAAAGGTCATGTATTCGATTGATCCTCTTTGTGGGTCGATGCTGCGAAGAGAGCGTTTACGCTGGCAAGTACCAGTAAAAGGTGTGTTGTTGCGGCCTTCATCACCCGCAATATATAATAATTAAGTCGAAGTGAGCACTTGTTGGTAGAATGCAAAGTGAATATATTTATAAGGTCCTTAGTTCGCAACTACATGCATCCTCTAAGCCAATCAGAACGACTTACCATCCGGGCGCACTCATCTTCCCATCCAGGCGCAATCATCTTCCCATCCCAAAGTCGATCTTTTGCCCATCTTGAACCCACTCCTCCAAGCAGTCATCAACCGATTGCAGATACCAATACTTACCGATATGTAGTCGCTGGTCGAGGCGTTTCTTCGCCAGCATCTTCGACAACAATATAAACGTTGACAAATTGTTTGAAAGCGTCGAGGAAAGTTCTAGCTAGGACCTCGCCTGGCTGAAAGTGAATACGAGCCGATTGCTTTTAGACTTGTATCTTCGCACACATCATAAAGCAGAAAAGACCAGGCTGTTTGATACTGCATGTAGTTTTACGAATGTGACATCGCTGCTGTCTCGATCCTACAAAATTCTGGTGAGTTTGCCGAGCAAATGCGCGACTACTTAAAATTTACACACCAAGCGATTTAAGAAAGCCAGGACTGAGGGCAAAACCAACATCAAAGAAACAAATTTGATTTTACTACAAAAGTCGAGGTAATCCTTATGATTGCTGACTTTGTTTGTAAGAGTTGGGCTATGTGGGCAAAAGTGACAGTCAGGAGTGTGTTAATGCTAGAAAAAATGTTAATTTTGCGACAAATTTCCATATCAAGATCACCATTGCTGGAGCCCTATTGTACTATGACATCTGAGTTATCAAACTTTCTCGCCAAAAACGCTATACTTGGTGTGAATTCTATTCTTCTAGCCAAACTTTGGTTGTACTTAGTCATTGCAGCGCTGTTAAATTTAATGAGGTCTGACCGAGCGTGGGACATATGTAAATAAAAGCACTAGCGTTGATGGTGACTTCCAGCTCGCAAAAAAAATCGAGTTCGTTGTGAGTCATCAGTGAAGAGAGCCCGGTCTCAACAAAAGTTTACGGCCCGAATTAGCGAAGCTCCTCAAAGTTTAACAAATGTCGGTGATCGTACAGCTTTATTCCACCTCACTTACTTACAATTGTGGCTGGCTAGAGACCACTACAGATGCGTTTAGAGAGCTACTATTTCAGGATCGCGGATAAGCCGAATGGTGGAGCTTGTACTTTCCAGCCATGAAGGATTTTTCGACCGAGTCGGACGATCAATCTGGCGGGCCGATCGTGGCATTGGTCGATCATCTTAATTTCTTTTTAAAAGGGCCTATTGAAGTTTTCAAACGATGATTCTGCTTGGATTGACCATTTTTTTGTTGAGATGCTGAGTGTCCGGGTTAAATCTTCGATAAATATCAAATCGTGAAGATTGCGGTAAACGATTAGACGATCGAAGACGAAGCGGCTAGATTATTGTGTCAAGGACAAGCAAATCTGTATCTATGGAGGAAAAGATTTTTTTGCGAGATACTTGAAAGGCCATTTGGCGGTTCTACTTGGCATTGAAGAGGTAACAAAGAGAAATCCAGACCGAAAGCTCAGAAGGAAGTACTGTGGACCAAGTTGAAAGACTACTGCAAAGCACCAGAAAACGGTACTATTTGCTTTTGTGTGAGAGCACTGCTGATTGCTGGCTGTAAGAAAAGTCTTTTGTAGCATTGATGTACACCAGTAATGCAGTTCATAGTTTAATAGCTCTGCTAATCCATGGAAAAGTGTTAGACTGGATCGAGGGTCTTTCGTCAGCAACGATCATTTATTTGCTAAGCTTCCCCACGACGCCACCGGATATTACGATCTGGAGTTGGCATATGATTCGTTTAGGATAGCGCCTAGTATGCAGTTTCAACTATCTGATCATCTGTTGATTAGCTATCTGCTGAAATACCGCGAGTTGATGCTGTACTACTGCTTACTGGGTATGGAAGGTGACTGTTGCCTGAACCCTTTGCTTCGAGGGTACTTTCTGCAGGTCAAAACATTCCTACGCAATATTGTGCTCAGAAGACATCACGTGCCGCTTCACGAAAACCTACACGGCAAAGTGATTTGTATCAAAGCTTATTCCGACATCCTTGTCTTTCGCACCTAGTGTACCGTCGGGTCTGATACAGATACATTCTTGAGACTTCAATCAAGCTCACAGTGCTATAGTACCACGTGGTATATCGGCGCAAGCACGCTATTTCGTCATTTGACGACACGGCTTTCACACATCACACTCGTGCACATTGTGTTGGTCACTCTTTGTGAGAAGTAAAAGTATAATGGTCTACTACGACACGTCAATTTCAGTATCACAGGGTTCAGATGATGAGTTCCTTTGTAATAAAAGACTTGCCCGTGCGTCTGTGGCGCGAAACACTAAATCAGGTCGTTCAAAGAAGCCCTAAGATGATATTATGCATGTGTATCGCTAAATTTATCCACACACTTGTAAACCCTTGTGTCAGACACTACGAGCTTGCAAGCAAGTAGTGTACTTGTTTTGCACCCCTCGCACTCCATCTTTGCTCTGCGATCACACGTCTGTGCATGATAAGTCAAACCTCATGACCAGTAATTTTGGTATAGCACTAGAGCATGAGGAGCAGTCAAAAACCGACTATAATTCGCGCACATGTCATCTCGCGCGTAGGCGGTAAGAATAAGATCCTTCACAGGAGAGGTCGCGGTTGCGACATAAGCTATGTCATATTAAAGTGACACGATAACGCATTAGTCAAAGCATATAGCTATCCTGACATAAACTTTGTCTCGAAGATATTTTATGCAGCCATCTGACCATTTTTTTATGAGAAGGCGATTGTATCGCTGAACATAGCGATGCATGATATGTGTGGAGTATGAATGTCTTAAAGCATAGCGAATTTGGTGAGAGCATCCTTCATCACGATTAGCCCCTTCGACTCTCACACGTAGGACACTTCTCCGATTGCCGTGACACGAGACATGTAGATACTTCCACCCCCGCGTCGAATTCGAAAATGACCAGGTATGTTACGTAACCCAATACTTGCGTCATCTTTAAACTTCAGCTTGACCGAATGACAAAATCTTTTCCAAGCTGTAAAATATTGTAATGAAATCGGTAGCACAAATTTACACACACAATAGGCGATCAAATTGCAGTCTAGAGACTTTCACACGGCACGCACTTTTGCTCCTAGACAACACAGCAGATAATCGATGCATATCTGCTTCTATTCTTCCTATCCCTCACTCTCGTTAACAGCCTTGGCTACATGGCCTCGGTAGAAAGAAAGACTTCGACAATGTAATAAAGTCTAATGGCACATGAACCATCAGCAACAAGAAAACATTGTTATTCACTGCAACAATGAGTCCACAACAGAAGGCAATTTTCCCAGTCTTCAAAATGGATCTTTACTTAAATCTCTCTCAAGAGCGAACAAATAAAGGGAATCAAGGCACACATCGAATTTTAAGAAATTCGCAAAAGATGGACGACGACGA